>CAUYSK010098534.1:0-57145 GCA_963575035.1 Avahi laniger | reverse complement strand
CTAGGGCCCTCT
Source organism: Avahi laniger (assembly GCA_963575035.1). Taxonomy (NCBI): domain Eukaryota; kingdom Metazoa; phylum Chordata; class Mammalia; order Primates; family Indriidae; genus Avahi; species Avahi laniger. Next base: position 57,133 of record CAUYSK010098534.1, on the reverse strand, counting down.
CCCCCACCCCTTTTTTTTTTTGAGACAGAGTCTCACTCTTTTGCCCAGGTTAGAGTGCCGTGGTGTCAGCCTAGCTCACAGCAACCTCAGACTCCTGGGCTCAAGCGATCCTCCTGCCTCAGCCTCCCGAGTAGCTGGGACTACAGGCACGCGCCACCATGCCCGGCTAATTTTTTCTATGTATTTTTAGTTGTCCGATTAATTTCTTTCTAATTTTAGTAGAGACGGGGTCTCGCTCTTGCTCAGGCTGATCTTGAACTCCTGAGCGCAAACAATCCGCCTGCCTCGGCCTCCCAGAGTGCTAGGATTACAGGCGTGAGCCACCGCGCCCGGCCGGGCCCTCTCTCTTTTCATGTTACACGTCATCTCTCAGGAAATCTCATCTATGCTGATGACTTCAATTTCAAGCATAGCTTGTACTATGCTGCTTTGTTATACCACTGTCCATACCTGCCAATATTTCTATTTCAGAGACATATACATACTTTCATGTAAGAACAATATAGTTAATATCTGTTTTCCAATGACTGGTCGGCTCTGGAGGGAAGTGTGTGTGTTTACTGCACTGGTGGGAGGGGCCATACTGCATAGTATGTTCACAGCTAGGCTTTTTGAAATTCTTAAATTGGATGGTGCTTGCCAATCAGCTCCACTGGAGTCGCTCTTGAATATTATGTAATGTTTGGATAACATTCATAAGGTTAGCAAGAGGGTGGGTCTGACAGTACATGAGGTATAGCTAAAGTGCTAAGAAAAATGATCATCTTGGATGTTAAATTGGTTATTTTATGGCTGCCTGAGGTGAGTGAGTACATCAGGGAAACAGGTGGTAAAGATCAAAATCCAATTAGGTAATGGTGGACGTCTTTCGCAATTGCGAGGGGAAGTTTAAACATTGCAGCCTGGGAGAAAATGACCAATAAGTATTGAATGAATAAATGAATCAAAGAACAAATGAACACTATGAGGATGACTGATCTTCTTTACCTTAAAAGAAATATTAATGCTTCCATTAAAACACATAATACATTCACCGATTAGTTGCAGTGTAAGTATATGGTGTTTTTAATCAACTGCAATATTCTGTAACATATTAGGCATTCCATCATGAAAATGAATGCTTTAAATTTGTACCTATTGCTTATAGCCAATTGTGACAATATTTTAAATTTAGTGAGATTATGGTTATACTTACATTGGCAAAGTAAATGTCTTCAGGGAAAATTTCACTGTCTAAATCTATTTGTCTAATCTGTGGTCCCCAACCCCTGGGCCATGGACCAGTACTGGTCTGTGGCCTGTTAGGAACCCGGCCACACAGTAAGAGGTAAGCTGTGAGTGAGCCCCCCACCCCCAGCCATGGAAAAATTGTCTTCCATGAAACTGGTCCCTGGTGCCAAAAAGGTGGGGAACCGCTGGTCTACATCATCCTAATTAGTGTGTCTTCAAAGTAAATATGTAATTTTTTAATGCAAAGATATACTCTAGGTGTAATAGCCATACAGCAGAGAAGAGAATATGTGGTTAGGTCATGGCTTTTATATCTGTTAAATAATGGAAGTAACTCCCTTCTGACATTATATTTGGTCAGTCTTTAATAAACTAGGTCGAAAAAGTGACTGCTGTGTCGTTCTACCTCTAAACAACAAAAGATGCAGATAGGAAACTCATTCTGACCAAATTAATGAATCAGAGCCTGGAGACACAGCGTCATGGCATTTCAGATGGGCCAAGTTGAATCTGCATGAAATACTGAGTATCAACATGGAATAGGAGCCTGGCTGAAACTGGGGGTGGGTTCTCTGCACTCTGTATTTCTTTCTGGATCCTTATTTTTCTCCTTTTAAACATAAACACTCATGAGGAGCCTACAAACTAAATGTGCTTTAGTTGGTTTCATAGTTTCACATAGGTTAACTCCAATGGGCTTTAAAATGATCAGATTTGGTTAAGAAGGAAAAATTCCTTTTCAGCTTGCAAGACACAGACCCATGACTCAGTGAGGAAGGAATTTTTTTTCAACTTAATTAGCAGAGCTTACTGTTTTTTAATTAGTGTGTTTCTTGGATAAATACTTTACACAATAAATGATCCATTTCCAAGAGAAGATCTAGTTAATCTCTTCCTGGAGTTATAAGAGTTTGTAAATAAAATTAATAGAAATAGTTTCTAAGAATTTTGCATGCCTGATCTTAAAATGATGTTATAAATCTAAATGTTTTTAAAGAAAAAATTGTTTGTTAAATAATATAAACACTGTCTTCTAACTGTACATAATAAAACCAGGAATCCCTCTGAAAAAGGATGTAGGGTAGAAAGTGGTCCACTGGGTAATTTTCTATTATACATCCGTTCCTTCTGCTCTTTACCTTTCCCCTATGAGGTCCAGAGATATTAAAAAGTACCTTCACAATAATGAGTTAATAATTTGGGGGTTTTAAAAAAAACCCACAACTGTCTCAAACTGTGGTTTTCTAATAGGAAACTTGTTAGAAATGTAAATTCTCAGGCTCAACTTCAGACTTAATGAATCAGAAACTCGGCAGGTGGGGCCCAGCAATCTGAGTTTGAACAAGCTTTCCAGGTGAGTTAGATGTATCAATATTTTAAAGTTTGAGAACTTTTGCTATAGACTAATTAGAACAAAAATTCAAGAGTCTTTGGGTTTTCTCAAAGGTGATACTGTTTTATGAAATAATTATAAGAGCTTTAGTGATATCACAGTTAGCAATTATAGCCTACTTTATTTCTACTGAGATATATATGTTCATAGCAGATTTTAGTAGATAATTTTATCTGGATAACTCTTATTTAGCTTTAAATAAACCAGTCCAGTATTGAGCCGATAATATGGTCAGATCATAAGATGTTAGAGATTGAAACTTAGAATTCTCTTGGGTCGGATGAAGAAAGTGATTAGAGAAGTTACATATACTTAGAGAACCATGAACTTCTCTTGTATAATCACATATAACATTTGCAATTAAATAACCAAGGATGTGGTAATTTGTTTAATTTGCTTAGGAATTAGGGCTATGATCAACCTATGCAAAATACAAGTAGGAAAAGTAATATAGTTATTGGGGGAATTGCACTGGATTCCAGGGCAAAACAGAAATTGTATTTTTTTACATTATCCATTTGATTTTGATTTTTTCCATCATATACACCTTCCTGTTTCAACACTTTGAAACAACTCCTAATAAGTTTTCAAATTAACAATTTTTTTTTTGAAGTTTCTTCAGATCCTACATGTATTTCACGGTTAAAAAACAAAACAGCCCTTGGGAGACGAGTGCTGTTGAGAAGAGGAGCGACATCTGGAAATGCCTCCCTGCACGACTCTCTCCCAAGTAAGTTCTTTTCTTCCCAAGAAAAAAACTTAGATAATTAAGAGGCAAAGACCAAATCTTCTCATGCTTTGAGGAGTGTACTGAGCAGCAAGGACAAGGGATCTCACTCTGCAAAATCACAGGATAGTGGCCATTACAACATCAAACTGGTCCCTCAGACCTGTCCCAGGGCTTCAGGAGCTCCTAATGAATCTCATGATGATATCGATTAAATAACATTTAATTATGTTCTGAGTGGTGTTAGAAATGCACCAGCACCAGCTGAAATATTCCACACCGGTATTTTAAATTAAGTTGAATACTCCTCATAGCTAATGCATATGTAAATATCAGGTGTGTCAAAGATGAGCCACTACCTTTCAAATATTCCAGCTACAGAGTGTAGAATTTAATCAAGCAGAATACGGCAAATAAATTCTGTTTTGAAAAAAATGTTTTTGAAAAGCTAGAAGGGACTGGCTCAGATATCAACATCAGAAATAAATGTAGTCACCATGCCAAAATTCTTTTTTAACTCTGGAAAAAATTATTAGCATCAAATAAATCAGTATTAATAACAGGAGGAAAGCAAAGAAGTACAATTAAACAAAATTATTTCCCACAGTGACAATAACTGCTTGTTTATCATAATGGAAAATTATAATAAAATCATAATTTATTCAGATTAATAAAATTATTCTTTATGAAACAACATTCTACATTTTTATCAGTGTTATACAATAGCCCTCAGCAGCTAAGGCAAATACTGTGGCAGAGAACACATAAGCAGGCCAACGGATGGTGTAAAGTCACGGTGGTTGACACAAGTGTCCCAAAAGGAAGTAACAATTTTTTTTTTTTGGATGTAAGAGCCAAAAGTAATTTTTTTCTCATTTTAAAAGTAAAATGCTAGGTTTCCTCATGCCAAAAGGGTATCATTTTATATTTCATTTACGCAGCACTCTTTATTCAAATGAATTGATTCAATATATCAATATTAAATAGAACAGTCCTGTTTGTCATTTTCCCTCAACCGTATAAAACACTGCTTAGTATATATGATATGCATTCTTTGTTGGAATTATAGAGAGGGAAAGGAGGAAAGACCCAAAGGAGACAGCATCTTATTTTCATAAACTATATACATTTTATTATTTTTCAAATGAGCATATGGTTGAAGCCAGGGTTTTTGTGGCGAAATCAAGAATATCCAATTTGCCTCCTCAGCATACCAAGAAAATACTCGTTGGTATGTGCTCTCTCTGCAGCTGACAAACCAAAGAAATCTAAGATCCCGCAAGAGCTGACCTGATCTAAGCCTGGGATTAAGCACTAATAAAAATACTGACGGAAGCTACCTCACTTTGAAAGCTAATTTAACCTGATTTAACAAGTCATATTCACCACTGCATTTGCTGTGAAAGAATAATTCATGAATTACAGCATCTAATTTCACTACCAGAAAAATTTAATAAATCGGAATCCTTTAGCCTTCATGTTGACAGCAGTTTTTCCAAGCTTTTAAAATAAATTAAAAACAAGGTAAAATGAAATAAGGAAATTACTGGTAAATGCCTACTCCGAATGAATGCTTTATGAATGCTTTTAAAAATGGGTATAAAATCAGGAGCTGATTTGACTACAATTTTACCAAAGGCAGCAAAAAAAACAATAAACACTGTGATGTGTATCATGTTAATAATGGCAAGAGGTGTGTCTAAAGTTCACTATATGTTATTAAAACTCCATTTCAATATTCCTGAGCTCAACAACTTTTCTGAGCCCAATAAGCATTAAAAAAAAAGCTATACCTCTGCAAACTGAAACAAGGCCGACGGTTGACACTGTTTTGTAGGAGCTTCAGGGTGGGATGTACTTGAAGATATCTGAAAGGAAACAAGCAATTTTTAATGCACAAGGACATTTTTCCATATCAGACCATTAGATTCTGCCATATATTTCTACTGTAGACACTGATAAAGATTAAAAAATGAGTCATCACCCTCAATCCCTTTTGGAACAGCACAAACGATAAAGGAAAGACAAAGGCCGTGTTTCTAAAAACAGATGACTGGAAAGAACAAAAAGACTGAGTTTGGCTCATTTGCCACGTCCCTTGTAAAGTATCAGGCATGTATCAAACAGCACATATTCAAGAGACTTGTTGAAATGAATTTCGTTATTTTAATTCATTAAAACGTACATTATTAAAAGCTGGAGGCTGCAAGTAAAGCCAGTTACTCTCTCTTTTCCCTATACTGCCCCCTTCAGGCTGTTCTCTACTTAGAGGCAGCTGTGAAACTGTGAGAAAAGCCTAAGGATGTTGGTCAGGGTAACTGGGACCGAATCTCAGCTCTGCCACTCACTTGCTACATGACCTTGGGCAGCTCAGCTAAACCCTCTGAGATTCATTTTTCCCAGTTGTAAATTGGTGATGATGATGACAATCCCCATTTTACAGGATTGTGGTGAGGAAAAACAATAAGCCATAAAATACATTACTTGGTATGAAACCAGAACTCAATAAATTGTTCACTAAATATAAAAAGCATTTTCTTCTTTTATAACACCTGCATCCTCCCATCCAACCCAAACACACACACACTGTGGTGTCTGACAGTGGATAGAAGGTTCTGCCATACCACACTTGATTCAACTAGGAGACCTTTAGTTTCCACTTGGTAATTATGATACTCTCATTCAAACTTTGCTCAGAGGATTGTGAGGAAATACTTTTCAAGGATGTTTTAAGAGCAAGGTCAGTTATTAATTTTGGTTCCAAAGTGAGCAAAGCTTTTATCCAACTATAAAACAGGGTTAAAGTGAGTCACAAGAGCAGAATGCCTGGGTATTATAACGTCAGCCCATTCCCAGTCCCACAAAAGTCTTTCTCTTCAAGCAACTGTGCTCACCAACTCCAAGAAAGGCTACTTACTAAGCAATAAATGCACCTTAATCATAACTCTTCAGTCACAAAAATCACATTTTCCCTCTTAATTAAGTTGGTTAGAAAAACAATGGGGACACGTGGTGATACAGTATCAAAGTGATGTTTAGGGATAAGAAAGAATTAGTAGAGAGACTGACTGAATTATCAGTTTTATTTACTGCTGAAGCCGTTGTAATTCTACAGCATCTTTTGAATCAGACAGGCAAGCATTCTCAGAATAAATATCAGTAAGAAGACAAAAGATCAACCAGATCCAATTTTAACAAACTAGATATAAATAAACCATCATGAATGGGTAAGATTTAAACCAAGTGTTTTGAAGACATTCAATGGTGAAATTTGTACAAATTCTTAGTCAAACTATGAACCTTGTCATTTCAAGTGACCACCATGTGCAAATGACACAATGAAAAGATGAACCCACAGAAATTTTCATCAAGTCTCAGGAACCACAAATTCAGTAGGTCTTACTTCAGACATTACTTTTTATCCCTACGAACCCTCTATAAAACCTAAAGAAAGTAAACAGTTTATATAAGGGGAAATGTCTGACCTACAATACATTTCTTTAATAATCAAATCAGGCAGTGAACAAAATAGAACCAGTATTATGATCCACCTAGTTTTTCGAAAAGCATTTCACAAGTTCTAAACAAAAAGATGTTTTCATCAATTAATACTAAGATAAAGAGTTCAGTTAATGACATAAATATGAACTCCTAGAGGCATATTAGCGACTTTTTATATAAAAGCAATAAGATCAGGGATCTCTTTGGAATCTTAGGTATGCTGGAGAAGCCACAAAAATGTACATATGCTAACACACCCAAAATGTCATATGAAATCTTAGAGATTTCATTAGATCTTTACAGATTCAGGGATCATTCATTAAGCATCTCTGCTTTCAAAGTTGGGACCAATCTTATTTAACATGGATATAACTGCTGTTGAAAAGGGAGTCCAGAGTGAATATTAAATTCTTGAGGAAACAATATACAAATAAATTGAAATTCATGGTAGATCTCACACAGAGGCAGAAAGAAAAGTGACAGATAAAGAGTATCATGTGAGTATATATGTATGTGTACAAATATGTGTGTATATACACACATGCACACACACACAAAGCATTCTGGTGATATCAGCAAGGCATTTAGGCATATTGAAGGAATGGCCTAATGTGTCAGTATGAAAAGCAGTTTTGCCAACAAAATGTTGAGAAAACCACCAAGAAAGAAAGTAGAGAGGTAAAAAATCTGAAACTAAAAATATGCTCCCTCTGTGCAAAATTGTAGCATGATGGGCAAATGCCAGGAAGGATGACAGTATAGGAAATGTCTAGTGCAAGACAATTCAAATAATCAAGGGAAGACCAGGTGGCTTAAAGTTTAAGGAAAAAATTAATCAATGAGGGCTCATATTGAGTCTAGGGTAAATAAAGATATTTGGGGAAGCAGTCTTAACCTTTAGACTTGATATAAAGGATAATGTGCTTTTCTACATCATCTTGTTGAACCAGTGTCAACAGACATATTGAGCTGAAGAGGTCTGACAAAAGGTAAGCTTTTGGAAACTGCCAATCTCATGCTAAAGTTTCAATTAAGATGGGGGAAAGGTACTAAAAAAAAAAAAAAAGTAATGCACAGATTAGATGTATAACCAATAACCATGAGTTGATTCTATCTTCTGATTTATCAAATCAACCTGTAATAAATGAGTTCTAATAGTAATTCAATTATATTCTTAACCTTACTATCCATAAATCAAAATTAGTAATAAGGTTTAAGTGTAATAATATTAAGTATGACTTAACAATAAGCTTCTATAAACACATAAATGTGTTATTTCTTAGCTAAGGACTCTGGAATTCCAAAACCTCTTTTCCAAAATTTTGATTCTATTTTCCCATTTATAGTTCACTGAACTGAGTAGAGTTCTTCATTTCTTTTGGTTACTATCATCGGCCCAAATTTAAGCTCACTTTATAATTTCGTCATGAATTCAGTATAAATTGCAATGTATTACCTCAGCAAACTGAAACAATGGTGACTTCTGACGCAATTCGGGGGATTCTGGAACGTCAGGCCTGCATGTGCCAGAGGATATCTGAAACAAAGAAAGGTGGGATGAGGCATCACAGGAATAGCTTCTGCAAGATAACAGAGGCAGATGTGACCTAAAACGTTCCTATCTTAAGGAAAGAATGGTTTTATTTTCCCCAATTTGAGGCAATACTGTTAAAAAAAGCAGTTATTGTGCAAAGTTTTATACAAGTGACCATTCAGCTGCTAAATATTAATGCCATAAGCAGAAGATGGACAAACAATGCAGTTTAGAAAGGTCAATATTCACCCAAGAGAAATTTCTACAAAGTCACCTATTTGATCTCTTGGCTTTTTGTCACCAAATCTAAAAAACATCTACTTCTTTCACGTTACGTGTTTCCTCACTATTTCATATCACCTAAATATATGAAAACATAAGTGAAATCTGATAATATAAGACTTGTGGAGAAACAAAACTTATGTCAAATTCTTGATTTCTAAGGTTTTCATGTGTTTATACATAAGCCAATACTAGAAAGATTAATATTTACCAAAATTTCTAATATATATTTTCTTTTGTACTATTTACTATTTGACATTTTCATTATCAACAACAGCTATGGAAATGTCACTTTAAAAAAAAATTCTATTAATCAAGTACTATTCCCAGGATATACATTTCCTTTTTTATCTTAATGCTAGAAGTGATGCATTTCTGCATTTGGGTGACATAATCACTTAGGTCAACTGTAATTCAAAAGTCGTAGGAGGCTCAAAATGTTAGAGAGGGAAGGATTTCACTATTCCTCTGATATAATTCCTCTCTTTTTATAGATGAAGGGAATTTAGGAGCAGAGAGATAAATGATACTTTCCCTCACAAACATTCAATAATCATTCTTTAATGAACACTTAACACAAGACATACATATGTGTTTATTGTATGTCCTCTTCCAGGGGCCTTGTTTAATCTGTTATTCCCAACACTGTCTGGGCACAATGTGTATATTTAACAAGTATTTGTTGAACGAACTAATAAAAGTTGTGATAACAGGTTTACTAAATCCTAAATCAGTGTGTTTCTGCCCCACTTTCCTGAATGATGAAGTTAGAGAGTCTAGAAAAAAGTTATATTTCACTTTAAAGGAAAAACAGAAGTTGCAAATGCTTTTCAATAATTTGTTTTCTGACTGCAAAATAATCCAAGTTTACTGTCAAAAATTCAAAAAATAAAAATAGGTAAATTTTTCAACAAAAATCAGGTACTGTACTACAATTATAGAATGTTATTTTTTTTTAAACTTAACAAAGCATTAATTTTCCTGAGTTGTTAAATATTTTCCAATGTAATTTTAATAGCTGCGTGTGATTATATTAGACGGGTAAATCCTAAGGAAAGAGCTGCCAGTCAGGTTATGCTCTTAAAAACAGTTTCTCACTGAACCTCTTATTAGACTCTGGGGATATGTTTCTCTAACAGTGTCACAGGCCACTGGGCAGGAGCAAGCATTTGAAATTTTAATTGTCATCTTTGGCTTTTAAAGAGTAATGGCCACCTTCTCCCAGTGATAAGCACCCCAGAGAAGCTGCAAAAGCTTTCATTAATTTGCCACCTGTGGTTTGGCTGCAAAGCCTAACTCCCTTATTGTCACTTGACTATTTGACATGTTGTGCCAAATGTCCCACCAAGGAGACACAAAATGCACTAAAAAGAAAGCCAACAAGTTCTGAAACTAGTAGCCACAAAAGACTGGGAATTTGTTTATTGGAAGGAATATCTGAACAAAATGTATCTTTTATAATTTAGAAATAATAAAAGAAAATCAACACCTCCCCGGTTTATAAAGAAATCCCATGTGCTTGCCTCCTAGATAATTTGGTAAATAATCAAAATTTGATTTAAAATTAAGGTTAGAACTAAATTAAAATTACGAAATGTCTTCATAAAACTTTAATAAAATAGGTGTACATGTAACAAATCTATAAAAGATATTTAGCCTTAAATATATTATCATTTAGGGTAGTTACATTACATGAAGTCTATATAACATATATTCTTATTTTAGATCCCATGATGCATGAGAAATAGTTATGATTTATGAGGAGGCAAGTTACCCTATGGCTTAGAGTTCATTTTAACAGCAAGAAGAAAATTCAACTTTCTTTTAAGTATCATTTATAGATTATTTGGCCACAACAACACCTCAAGTCATAAAGTTTAAGAGTCAAATGACACCCTCTGCAAATCTTTAGGATGGATGGTCTTAAATAAAACTTTCTATTTGAATGGAAAATTCAGATGTAATTATCAAGGCATCTATAACTGCACGTTATGTCATTGTACTATACAATCAAAAAAGTCTATACATGTGTGTTTGTATTCACCATGCATCTGACCCAAAGCAGATGCACAATGAATATTTGTTGACTAACTTGATTCTCTTCACGCATGTGTGACTAGGTGGGTAAACTCACAACTAATGGACGTGGCGAGTGTTGCAGGAGGGAAAAGGCACACCTCAAATCATGGTTTGGGTGTGGTAAAGTCATAACATGTAACCAAAATGTGTGTACCTCCATAATATCCTGAAATAAAAAAAAAAAAAAAAAAGAATCTCAGTGACCTGGCCAGGAAGTACAACAAAGGCTGTCCAATAGTTAAAATAGCAGTTGTAGAATCATTAAGGCTATGCATTTCACTCTGATGAACCATGTCCTCTCTCAAAATCTAGTTATGCTTACTTTAGAGCACTGTGAATTTAGCGTGTATCTTCAGTGTAGTATAATATAATGGAAATGGCACAAAATTAGAAGCCAGGAAATTTGGGTTACTGCTAAGCTATGTAGTTACCTGACTTGGATACCTGACTCTCTACTCCACAGAAGAACAGAAGCAGCAAATCAGAAGGGGCCAAGAGTGGGGACAAGAAAAAGGAAGAGGGCTGGGAAGGGAAGAAACAATGCCAGCAGCAGGATGAGACAGGAGAAGACAGAAAAACTGTAAAGAACAGACACGAAAATTTCATAAAGCATCGTAGTCTGTCTAAAAGAAATTAAAGTAGGGCAAATAGCCCCCCAAATTCTCCCGAAGGCATCAGCTCAATGCAATAATGAATATTTACAACTATAATCCTAAATTGTCAAGATAAGTATAATTATAAAATATATTCTTCATTAACAAGGCAGAATCTGGGTGATACATGTTAGACATTTTTATCTAAAATCTCAAAATGTAAAAATGGTTCGATGACATGGCAAATGTATTTATGTAGAATTCATTCTTGAGTGCTTGATAAATAAGGCATCCAATATATCAGTGTGCATACACTGATATATATACACACATTTGATAAAGAAATATAGAATTCTATCCATGTGAAAGAGAGAGGGTATTTCCCACAAAAGGCTCCTATCTGAGTAGTATCATTAATCAGAGCATCCCAGACCCAGTGAAATGTTTAAAACACTGTGCTGTGCACTATTTTGCCTTGCTGTTTGCATTTAAGTTACTTTAAATCGCTTACTTTTATTAGGTGGGGCACACTTTTTATGGATAAACATCAATTCCTTGGTGCCCATTCCTATACTAGAGCCAGTTTACTTTCTAAATATAACATAAGAAGTCAAAGATATTTTTTCATTAATTAAGAGAAAAGAAAAGATACTAAATAACCAGTGGTTAAATCAAGGGAGAAAAAAATCCAAGAAGCTGTTTCTAGAAATAACCTCTGAAATAATCTGTAAAGCCACTAGGTGTTGCTATATGCCCAGAAAAGAAAATAGCTAAAGGGATTTTTGTTAACCACATATTCAACTTTCCTCAAATTCAATCCTCCCTTTGATTTAGCTATAATTTTCAATAACCAAGGAAGGGGAATGATTACTATAATTAAAAATTACGATGAAGTAGTATATTTTTCACAGGAGCAATTCAGACAGTGAAAATTCCATATGAATATTTAATAAAAGTGATCCAGCCTTCTGATACGAGACAAGATTAAGACACTTACATACACTATAAGTGTTCTGGAAAGCCAGGTATCATCAAGAACCCATCCCTACTTTGTAAGGCACAAGATCAGAATCACACACTCCCGGCACTGTGATGAACACATGGCCCACAAACGGGGTACGTGCACTGGTTGTATCTGAGCCATACATTCTACCCTTGCTAACTCAAACATTTATTGATTACTCACCCATTCGACAAATGTTCAGTAGATACCAACTACATGCCAGCCATAAAGACTGTCGCTTTCAAGCAGCTTACATTCCGCTTGTATCCAGGACATGCTAGGGAATAAAATGATGACTAAAGGAATGTGCCTGACCCTTAAGCTGCTTGCAACTCATGTGCAGGGGACAGCTACACATGTAAGCATGTAAGTGCACACTGGTGGAGTATGACAAGGCACACAGGAGGACAGAGAAGCAGCCTTCGTTCCATGTGGGGACAGGTGGAAGGAAGATAGGTAACGTCTGAGATATAACTAGAAGGAAAGCCAGTAATTCTCCCACAGGAAGCATGGAAATGACGTGGTAACAGCAGGTCAGAAAGCCTGGCGACACGTACCCTGTGTGCCTTCCTCAGTGCCGCTGAAGAATGAGATGCATGGGAGTGTAGCGAGAGACAATCAGACCGAGAGAAATCTGAATTCTCTGTTAACAAGTTTGAATATTAGGCTGAAAGCAGAGGGGAGCCAGCCAAGGTTTTTAGTCAGATAAGAGATGTGTAGTTAGATAATTCCGTCAGTGAAGGAGTGCAGGGCGACCTCGGCTGGGGAGTGACTGGAGGCAGAAGACCAATTAGAAGGTTAAGGAAATAAGCCAGCTGAGATGTGGGCCCCAATTAAATCAGAGATGGTAATTACCAGGCCTCAGTAATTGTCTGGAAAGATGTCAGCGCTCACGGAAAGGGGTGAGAAACACAACGCTTGTGTTTCTAAGGTGGGTTAAAGCCTTTCACTGAAAGAAGGAATTTGAGAGACAGAAGAAGGCTTGGAGGGAGGCGGAGATGTCTTTGTGGGAAGAGATGGTTTGGGGGTACAGGTGCCATCTAAAGTTCAAGGAGAACCTGAGTCCTAAAGCACTGGCCTTGGCTACCTGACACCGGTAGTGTACTACATCTGAGAAGAGCACCAGGCTACCCCGGGGAGCATGACCAAACAGCGTTACAGAGAGTTGAGCACTCCCAAAATCAGAATACCCATTCAGTCATCTGGCTGAAAGGAACAATAAGGCCCTGGTTTTATCCAGGGCATCAGGACTACAAGAGCACTGATTTCACTCCATGAGTAAAGTTCTGTAATTATAATCTGTGTGGCAGTGCAATAGTATGGGAGTCCAGAACAGACTCTAGGCCAGTTCTACAAATAACTAGTAGACTTGAGACAACTCACATCATCTTTCTGCCTCAGTTTCCTCATTTGATAAAGTAGGTAATGATGCTTCCCTGCCTGCTTGCCTTCTTCACAGAACAATGTGAGAATAAAATGCAATAGCATATATAAATATGCTCTCAACAACAGAACAACCGCCACCTCCGTCCTTCTCTTGTGAAGGATGCTCTTTTATCCTCTTCTCCATCCTCCTCTTTCTTACTGCCCACCTTTCACACTACCGTTCCTTTCATCTCTGAGAGCCCAAGGCGTGCATGCAAGTTCAGCAATGCAGCCCAGGGACTCATCGAGGACACATGGCTGTCAATCAAGTTGGTTTGTAAAAGGACCGGATTCTCTGGGCTTTGGGCCCTAGTGCTGACACATGGAAGAGGCTGGGCTCTTTGGCTGGATGGCAGTTCTAGCCAAAATGGGCAGTGAATAGCGACATAAAGGGAGAGGTCTTTGCCCAGGAAGAGAGAAAGCTCAGAGAGCCCATTTCCTTTTCAATGTAGAATTTAAATAAAGTATATTTCCTCACAAAATGTGTTTAAAAGCTATAAATCTATGAGAAGGGAATAAAAGCTTTGATGGGAGTAGGACATGGGGCAAGGAGGTTAGAATTCAATGGATTTCAATATCCTGGAATAGTTAAACATAGTAGCCTGAGAAAGGCACACACCAAATTAACTGTACCAAAGGGTAAGAAAACAAATGTTCCCATTTCACTGATGTCAGAAATTATAATAAAGATGAAAACTTTCAATTGTATCTAAGTCTATTCTTGTTTTAAATTTAAAACCCAGTATTTAAAATATGGGCATAATAATCATTCCTTCAACAAATATTCAACCAGATTTTGCCTATCTTATTCGATTAAAAATAATGTGGGTTTAAATTCTAGTATTATGACTTCTTCATTTTATAAACTTAGAGAAGTTATTTCACCTCTCTGACCTAGTTTCCTTATTTATAAAATGGGGAAAACAATCAACCAACTTCACAGGGTTCTTGGGAGGATGGAATGAGATAATCAACGTAAAGTGGTGAGAACAGTGCCCGGCCCCAGACAGCACTCACGAAATGCCCTTGCTCTGGCTACTTTTAGCTTCAGTAAGGATGCGGCACAGGACACTGCAGCAGAAGTGGTCAGAATTAGGCTAGGTGGGTGGGGGCTGATTCACCAAGGCCCCTGTATGCTACACGAAGACAAAGCTAGTCCTCCTGGGTTCGAATCCCAGTTCTGCCACTTAGTAGCTACACCATCATGGGCAAGTATTTAACTCTTCTCTGCCTCTGTTTCCTCACCTGATGGTTTAATATTTACTTATAAGGGAAACAAGACAACTCATAGAATTGTCTATAGATTTACTATTACATAGTAAATATTACATGGACTTATTCCTATGGAATACACTTAAGAAATGCGCCTTGAATGGAGGCAGTGCTCAGTAAACGTTAGTTGTGGTAATAATAACTCCTCTGCAGGCAAGTGGGGAGCCCTGCACAGTTTAAATCTTGACATTGTTCCTGATCCCAAGTTGCTTAAAGTCTACTAGAGATAAGATGTACACATAGAATAATGAGAAAAAATTTTAAGGTATAAGACTTTTATTATAGAATTTATAATAAAGCATAAAACTAAGTATAATCAAGTGCTACAAGGTATAAAACTAAAAGTAAGGACTTTAAGGGATTAGGAAGAAGAGGAATCTAATTTGGCCCAGGAAATCATGAAGGGCTTCTTGGAGGAGGAGGAGGAGGTCAAAGATTGATATTACAAATATACAAGACAAAATATATTTATTATAGGTTCAATATCCTTAATAAGAAAATCCAAATGTGAAATGTTCCAAAATCTAAAACTTTCTGTGTGCTGAAGTGAAACTCAAAGGAAATGCTCATTGAAGCATTTTGGATTTTCGGATTTGAGATGTTCCACTGTTAACTGTAATGCAAATATTCCAAAATCCCCCAAAAATTCAAAATCCAAAACACTTCTGGTCTCAAGCATTTCAGATAAAGGATACTCAATCTGTAGTTTCGGATTTCAGACACATATAAATTTGAATACACAAGCTTTTTTTAAAATTTTTAAATAGGTGGATCATGGTCAAAAAAGGAAAATCAATGTGATTTCCCTTGAAGCCAGAAGTATCATGGGATGAATTTGCTATCTCTAAAAACTTGCACCTTGAGACTGTATCAGCTCCCTGAGGGCAGTCTGTCTGGGTTTGTTCCCTGATGTGCCTCGCACTTAGAAGGCCATTAAATAAAAGCTTGTCATATGATTACATGTATGAAAAGATGGCACACAGTTCAACACTGCTTCATTCTTAGAAAATAAGCCCTTTATAGTTCCTTAATGGAGGTGTTCCTGCTAGCACCTTCTCCACCAACTTTGATGCTAGCTCAGCTACTCTGCTAAAACTGGACTTCCTATATTGATTTCTCCCAGATATTAAAAGTTGTCTCCCTCTTGAGTACCTGGTGATAAAGAAAATAAATCACAACTGTAATTTCTTATAAGTTTTCAATGGACAAGGAACTGTGTGTGTGTGTGTGTGTGTGTGTGTGTGTATGCACACACACATGCATATTGCTGGTAAGGCATATTATGGCCTGTGAAAGTAATGCCTCACCTAATTTAAGTTTTCAAATACCTAGAATAACTCAAGGTAATAATACTACACACCTACAAGAATTCTTTGCAGGAGAGTAAAAGTGCCTTAAAGGTTTTATTTAATTAACCTTCATAGTTGTCTTGGGATTTAGAGGCAAGCAAGGATGGAAGGAAAAGACCCAAAGTCTAAGGCACTTCCCATATATTTGAAAGTTTGGTTAAATAGACACTGATACTGTTAAGTAGATACTGATACCTTTAAAAAAGCTTCTCATCAGCTATAATTACTCTCTTTTCTACTTTCCCCCAACCGCTCCTCTTTCCATTCTAGCCAAGATGACTTTCTGTTGCTCACGTTAGTTTGATACTGAACGTCGTCCTTTCCAAGAGGAATCCAGGCTGTTCCAACATCGTATGTTGAATAACTGCCCATTCCACACCGTCTAAATTGAATCACTCCCTCTACCTTTTTAAAAAATTTAGTTTGGCCTTATCTTTTTATTAAAGTAAGTAGCAAGTAGAAGATTTTTAGTCTTGGAGATTACTTCTAGTAATTCTAGATCAAATACTTACGTTTTACATATTGTATTTTCATCTTTAGAGAACTACCTGATATGAAATGTAAGGGCTTAACTTTGGAACTGCCTTCTCTTTAGCTCTTGCCAGAGTTTGATGTGAACATTATTATTTTTATTTATTTTTTCATTTGTTTGTTTCTGGTTGTTTAAAAGGATACATTCACTTAAACTTCTGGGCATTGTATTCAATGCACCAGCTCTCACCTCCTCTGCAGCTGTCTGGAAGCCTTTTCTTGTCTGGCAGTTATATGTTATTGATTAAATAACTACATTTGACTTCAGATTTAAGTCATTTGCTATAATCTCATATTCACTGGAAACACTCCTTTCCATTTTCTTCAAACTATGGGGCTATTTCCTAAGGAGACCTCTATCTTACATCTTACAGGGTCTCCGTAGAGACCTGCTTCGTCTGCCATTTTGAGCCAGCAGTAACTCTTTCATGTCTTTCCTGCTTAATATATTGATTTTGCTTCCTCAATCAATAAATTCTGTAACAACAAACATTGTTTTTTAAAATTTATCTCAAATCATTTATGCATTCATTTAGTATTAAAAAGAATAGGGCTGATTATTTATGTGAAAAAATAACAAAACAAAACAAAACTGTGCATCAAAATGTATCCTTTTCATTCATCAAGACACAATTACCACAACTGAAACTACGGAACTGCACTAGGCTCAGTAACAGTGGCACACAAAAATGCTGAACTAGGCTGGGCGCGGTGGCTCACGCCTGTAATCTTAGCTCTCTGGGAGGCCCAGGTGGGTGGATTGTTTGAGCTCAGGAGATCAAAAGCAGCCTGAGCAAGAGCGAGACCCCGTCTCTACTAAAAATAGAAAGAAATTAACTGGACAGCTAAAAATATATAGAAAAAAAAACTAGCCAGGCATGGTGGCGCATGCCTGTAGTCCCAGCTACTCGGGAGGCTGAGGCAGGAGGATCGCTTGAGCCTAGGAGTTTGAGGTTGCTGTGAGCTAAGATGACGCCACAGCACTCTAGCCCAGGCAACAAAGTGAGACTCTGTCTAAAAAAAAAAAAAAAAAAAAAAATGCTGAACTAATAATACAAAAAAATATATTATGGTAGATTGAGAATTAATCAGAAAATAGGAAAAAGAAAAATGCAAACCTTTTATTTGTTATTATTTGCCTGCTGATATCTCAAGAAACTGTAATTTCTCTCTAAAAACTCTAAAAGCGTTTCAAGTAGATCTGAGAAATAGTATAGGCTTTTAATCTGGGACTTCATTATTTCACTTATAATAAGTATCTCCACCTTCTATAATTGTTTTTAAAAAACCTATTACTTATATTAA
Source organism: Avahi laniger (assembly GCA_963575035.1). NCBI lineage: Eukaryota > Metazoa > Chordata > Mammalia > Primates > Indriidae > Avahi > Avahi laniger. Next base: position 38,909 of record CAUYSK010098534.1, on the reverse strand, counting down.
AATTTTCATATTTAAAAAAATAGTCTTGTGAGGACTTTTCTATATGGTTAGGTCTTGGATCAATGAACAAAAGAAAACCTTCTCACTTTAAGAATCCTATTTCAGAATAAGGGTTCTGTCATAGTATTTTAAAAAGTCCTTATGATGAGACCTTTTCTGTGACAGAATTTTTGTAAAATGTCACTTTGGTCCTACCTAACAGTATCAAAAGACCTCACAGTAATTGTTCTAAATATCAGAAATATGAAATTTCTGTATTTCTCTCATCTCTTTTTACTACTAATTTTCTTAGGAAAACATGAGTACATATTTACTACATTTGTCTTATGTTCATCTGCCTATGTATATAAGCCCCTAAAGTTCTATTATCTTTGTATGGAAATTCAAGCGCTCAATGCAATAAACTGGTATCTGTGAAGTAAACTCTCAAACTGATTGTATTTAGAGACCAAATTATTTTATATAACTTTCACAGCTTTATTGTTTCAATATCTCAAGATTTGTTTCAGTAAGGACCTAAATATCTCTGAGATAAGAAGCAGGGAATATGGAGAAAGCTGTTTTTAGAAGTGGTTCTTAAAGACCCAACTGCTGCCACCTTCTTCCTTAGCATAGATTTCCTTCTCCCATTATGGTTCACTTCTTTAAGTCATTTAGCTTTGTTTTTTTAGCTTGAGAATTCTCAAAACATTTCCACTTCATCAGAGATAAAAGGTCCACCACTGCATTAATTTTCATGTATCAAAACTCTGCACTCTTAAAAGGAGGTAGGAGAACTTCTCACTGAAAGGAGCCCAAGAGGCTAAACTTTGAGCAAAGGAGGTGGAAAAAGCATCCTTTTCTTTGACTAGCATCCACAAGTCCTATAGACATTGATTGGTTTACATTTATACTTGAAAGTTTGCAAGAATGCTAAAAGATGCTGGGAATTATAATCTAATGGGTTAGAAAAGAAGATGCTGACTTTTACAATGCAATACATTCTTAGAAATCATATGAGTCATACTGTGTTGAAAGGCCAAGTGTGCATTACTGTTCTAAAATTCACCTTTGGAACATACCTGGGATACTCTACACTGAAGTGAGAGTCTGATTTACAATTAGGTAGCAGCCATGTGTTAGAAAGTAAAATGATGTCTGACAATACTATTGTGTTAGGAAGTACAAACATGCAGAATAAGGAGTATGCAAAGGCATAAAGTGACATGTATATTTTTTTCAGCTACAGATTAGCACAATGTAAATAACTACCAGTACACAAAATTTACACATTTTTTTGTTACACTGAACTGAACAGAAGCAAAATAATTAAGTTAAACTCAATATATAGTCTACAACTATGGATCCCAAATATAAACTATAAAGAATAAAAACCTTTTATGATGTGAGTAGTTTATACAGTGTCTACTAAATCCACTGTTTGAATAAGCTTCAACTGTAATTTATATGGCATAACAATAATTTTGAAAAAAAGTAAAAAATATAGATCTGCAATAAAATTGAGCTGACTGCTATTTTGCCCTAAATAGCAATTCTGGCTGAGGACTGAAAAATTTCCATCTCAAGAACCTGAATGTGGTAAAATAACATGACCTGCAGGTTAATTCGACTGGCCTATTAAATGGGTCTGGAGAATAGAGGAATTCCACAAATGCAAACGATGCATGGTTAACTGCCACTACCTGCCCGTCAAAATCACACCTAAAAATGTGTAGCAAAAGCAGTTCAATAACTAGATCAGGAAAGCAAGGTCATGAGGTCCCAGGTCCTTTTCCTTTTCCATTTTAAAGAATAAAACAATACTGAAATGCCGTGTTTCCTGATTTTCAAAACAGGAGTTTGGAATTATTCAGGTACTACAGAAACTGACAGTTGCATATTTTTTACTATCATCTTTCCACTAGCAAATCTCACGGAGAATAACACAAAGCAAAAAATGTTTTGAACAGAATAAATGAATTACAGTGCCCAATTTACATACCCATGATACTGTCATAGTAAATGCCAATTATCTGTGCATTGCATTTCTTACTCCTAGGTTCATGGAAGCTCAAAATCTGTACCCATATCCTTTTGGGCTTATTACATCACTTCTGTTACCCTCAATGCACAAGATGCACAGTCAAATATTAATGAGAACAAATTATAAAGTTTGTTCATGAGCTGTTGAAAATGCAGAATGAACAATGTGAACAGAATATAAACATCTATGTTCTCAATCCCCAGCATGAACAGAGTGGAGAGTGATAAGGCACTGGCTTACCTCTGGTGTGCCAAGAGCATGTTCTCCAGCTAACAGCAGCATGCTCAGGCCTCCCATTTGAGTAGGATCTAAATAAGTCAAAAACAATCAACTTACAAGCATGAAATATGTATAATCCACATAGAGTCAAAAATAATATCAATAAAGAGAAGCAACCAGAAATCCAACAGAACCACATATAACTTTTTATGAAAAACTTTAAAAACTCTTTATGTAACAATAACCAGGCATATACATGCTTAGTGCTCATTATTTTGGTGAGCCTTGTAAATACCACTGTCGTCCCTCCAAATCCAACATAGCATTTTCCTCAATACCACAGCTGTTTATAACATGAATTATCTCCTGATGTGACACTTCTTTCCTCACAGTACGGGGAGTTTAGACGGGATTTTTTTTAAGCAAGAGTGCTTATGTTTGTCTTCTAAGAAGTTTGAGATTGCTATTCTCAATTTGTTATTTCTGCCATGTAAAATCAGGACTAATAAAAAGAACCAGACTACCAGAGAACAGAGAGAAATTTTCCAAATGGGCCTCCAAAATCTGTGGGCTTTGTTGAAATAATCTTTCTTTAAAACTCTCAAAATAAATTTAAATTAACTGATGCATTCTTGACATTTTAAATCTAAGGTGTTGTCAGGCTCTTGCTCAAAATACCTTTAAGACCTAAAATCAATCCTTTTTATGTTACCAAACATAAAACAAAAGGTCTTTACTTTCATTCTTTCAATAATCAGCAGAAACAGAAAGACAAAATATAAACAGCAAAATGATAGATCCAGGTTATATCTAAACAAATATCCTTTAAGATTGTCTCAAATGAATTAAAAATTCAGAACTGCAATGAAAGAACATATACAAAAATGCCTCTTAGTGTCTTGCCTAGTGTGTACAGGTCCTCAATCAATGCATATTTAATTTTAAGAATCTCTACAAGTGAAAATGAGGATCAGTCATAACGTTGCCCAAAGACATTTAGTTGTTTTTTTTCTGTTTTTGGTTAATGGTATGGTCTTAAGTATTAATACATCTTTGTACACGATCTGTCTTGGAACTTTCCTGTCTTGGGAACTCATAAAGCAACTTTGACCACATCTTATATTCAATTTTTTTTTCAAATTGCAAAAAGAGGTTATTAGAGGGAAAAATATGTTTTAAAATGATCCAGTAATAGTTCAATGTTAAAAGGCAGCCACACAAGAAGACATACATGGAGAATCAACAGACAAACACTGGCTGATTGGATGAAACAAAGCTCTCTGGTGTTGTTTTAGGATTCCAACTTTATTTAATTGTTAAGTTTATGAACTATCGTGGATGTCAAAATAGATACTTATATCTATTTAAAAATAAAAATCAGGAGGGGGAAATGAATTTAGCAGAAAGTAAAAGTTTAGTTTGGTTCTTTAAGAGTGAAATACTTTTGCAGCTGTCATCTCAGTGATCAGGAGGATTGGATGATCGCTTTCTAAAGATAAAAATGTGTTAGTTTAAATTACAAAGTAAAATAGGAACATAATTACATGATAATTTATATACCAATGTGACTTTGCAAGAGTTTGTTATATAGATACTAAAACAAAGGCCAAGAAATTACCAACATCTTTTATATTAATTTAATTTTATTTATATAATGTTATTTAGAACTATTAAAAATATATTCACATAAATAGCATGCTTTCCCCTCATTGAGAAAGCTTGTACTAAATTAAATTCTACACAGCTTTCCTTTCTTGGAAACCATATATTTGATAACACTGCGGTTATTCAAAATTGCAAAATGTCACATGACAAGGATTATTGAGCAAACAAAACAAAAGAGATTCCATGTTGAGAAAAACAATCTGGCTTTTAAAAACCTTCTAGTATCCCCTAGATTCAGATGCCTAAGCGCTAGGTTTTAATTAAAGGCAAATTAGTTTGTTTTCACCTTGTTGAAAGGGGACATACCTGGAAATATCAGACCAATGTTATCCACTATACATAAGCTTAACAAGAATTCTGATCATGGATTTCCAACATATGACACGGGCCATCATATAATGACACAGATTCAAGGAAGGTGTTTTCCTTCTTTCCTGGACTTTGCTTTAGAATACTGCTTTTTAAAAAAACTGATCTGTAAATATTTTGCTTTAAGTCTTGGTTCTACTTTCAATTTATAGGTAAAAGGCAGATTAATAATGTGTCAGAAATGGTGCTACAAAAGACATCCTTCGTAGCTTTCTCTAGTTTACCTACAATTATTATTTGGTTTGTGAAGAACATGTTGTACTCATAAAAAATTCTACATACACTTATCAAGGTTGAGAATCTGGAGAAAAAGCAATGGATGCTAAATGATGATCAAAGATAGTCAGTAATCCATATACCTTTTCTTTGTTTCGAAAATAAAATGTTTTAGAAAATATTCCAACTGATACAATCTGGGAACTCCAGAAAGCTCACCAAGACTATCTAATAATAAGCGGGTTGAAGCTAAAATTGTACAAAGTGACAGCTAAAGTGAGGACAGCTCTCTGGTTTATTCTAAGACATACAGAAGCATCACTTGGGAGCTCACCTAGAATTACACTGCAGACATCCACATAACGATTACCTGCAGATGAAGACTTTGTTTCCCCAGAATGCTGTCATTATGTTAGACTCCTTCATTTTTTAGCATTTATATAGAATACTGCCAACATACTTTTTATGTGATGACTCACACATTGAACCATTAAGTCCTGTTAAGTCTATTGGCTATTTTAAAAAAAAAAGTGTCATCACAATATTGCTCAACTTCCTTTCCGAACCTTTCCATATTGCAAATGGTTCAATACTCCAATTTTGAAGAAAATTTGCTTATAATACTAAAATAAGAACCCTATATAGATCAATAGCAACTTCACTGCCTCCACCCTGCCCAATCTCCCAATTTCCTCCTGACAAATGTCTCTTTTGATTACAGCACTGGAACAGCCGGCAAAGATAAAGCCATTTGCAGGATAAATAAAAATATTTTATTTCATGGTAATAAATGCTTTAGCATTCCTCACCACCCAAAGAGTTTTAAAGGTCCCATAACAAATGGGACCATCTGGAATTTCAAATTTGCCTGGCTCATACAGGAATGGGCATGAGAGGAGAGGGCAGGATGAGAATGCTCTTTAAGACACAGCTGTCAGATCCATCTCTGTGTGGAGTTGCTCATATTCTTGCCCTCAGTGTTGCACATACTCAGATGATCTAGATAATTATGGCTTTTAAGTATCCATGGTAACTAAGGTGCTTACTGGGATAGCTTACTAGTGTGTACGTGTGTATAAGCTATTTTATTAACATTATAAAATTCCCTAAGCTCCTGACAATCTCCACATTGTTATCTTCTTTTCCCTACTGTCAATGTCAGGAATTCACATACATCTATAATGACTCTACCACTTGATCTGTGTCTCCTTTATTATATACACATTCTATGTATATCATGCTCTAATCCTTTAAGATATACCCGTATTTGCCATTGCTTCATATTGCTCATAAATTTTGCTCCCCCCTCTCTATCATTTGTTAAAAATACTGCCTAAATATGTTATCCTGCCATTAAAGAAAGGGTGGAAATATTGTCTCAACTCACCAGCCATTCCAAAGTTAAGCTGAGGCATTTCTTCAGTCTTTGCTTTCTTAGGGCTTGGCAAATCTCTTGAAGATTCGGATGGGAAGGCCCAAAGTTTCTTTCGTGGATTGACAGTGGGTGTTGGGGATTTCACAGGCTTGTTTGTGGTAGGACACCATTTGTAGCCAGGATTTGCTTTCATAAATGCATCTTTATACTATAAATAAAAGAATAGAGAACAGATTTTAATTAACACGTAGATTGAAAAAGTTCTAACAGCCTTCACCTCATTCCCCTATTTAATGAGTGAGAAAAACACTTAGAGTGACTTCTGTGGCTCTCCTTGTAGAAGGATGACAATCTCAGCACAGGGCCCTAGAGAAAGGACATGGAGTTACCTTCTGGAAAGTCCATCTGTGTGATGAAGGTACAGAGGCCACACATTTTGGATCTCTTAATAATCCTCAATTTTTTTTTTTTTTTTAGAATTCAAAAACCTATCTGACTTTGGTGGGGACAGGGAGTTGTTTGTAATGGGAAAAATCTAGGGCTGTGGAGACAGGAAAAAAAACAGGTTCTACCTGGGGCTATGGTGACTAAGAATAGAGAATGTAACTTTTCTGGGCCTCAACCTTAGATTTCACAAACTGAGAATAACACCGCAAATGCCTAGGGTTATTGTAAACAGTGGTGCATAGCACAGCATCTATTTCAAAATAGTTTTCAGGTACACATTACAAAATGTGAGTCAACATTAAGACCAGTGACCAGATTCTGTCGACTGCTTAATTTCATTTGGTTAAGTATGATAAAAAAATTAAATCTGTGCTTTGATGTACTAGTAAGATAAATTCAGGCAAACTTAACAGAGCAAAGTATTTGATTATGCGATAAAGGAGCAGAGATCAAGAGTGGGAGAAGGGGAACAAGGTAGGCCAAATGACATATACTTTTTAGTTATTTGAAGACATAGCACCATGTAAAGGAAAGAGCACTGGATATAGAGTCTGAAGACCTGGGTTCAAAACATACCTCTGCTTTAGCTAGGTATCTAATCTTTCTCAGCCTCAGTCCCCCCATCTGTAAGTATAACCACACTTGTCAATGTTCCAGGGTTCTGTAATGAGCACACATGACCGAATACACGAACGAGCTCTAAGAGTGGGATGTGTCATGTTGCGACTAAGCCATCACAAACTTTCTGTCTTACTTGGAGGTTTCAACGTTCACTGACATCTTTCGTTCTTCATTTTTCTGTGGTTTCTACCTGTTATCCTTTCTCCCAACTTTACTATCTCTTTCCCCTTTCATGACAAAAACATTAAATGAAATATATATCATATATAATAATATATTACATACATAATATATAATAACATTAATATAAATAAATTATATGAATATATTGCCAAAAGTTATATTATCTGAAAAAATGTATTTTCCATGTATTTTTCAATTACTACATATTATTACTGTTGGATAGTTTATTAGATTAATACGATTTTTTTCTACTGCATAAACTTGCCTTTTAAAATGATGACTCTATGTGTGACATTAACTAATTTAGTGTAAGCTCCGAACAGCTTTTAATTTCACCCGATAGAAGAAAAGGTCCCTTTAACCTTGTTGTAAGGAAAGTATATGAAATCTAAATAAACTTTTTTCTATCACTTCACTTTAAATCATATAAATGAAAATTGTAACATACATAATAATGCGATCTTACGAGAAAATGGTCTAGAATTATCCTAAAGTTATCTCACCTCAAATTTTCTGAATAATCCTTTTTTTAACCTATAAGATATAAATCTGTCTATGGATGCACATAGAAGGAAGGTAAGCATAAAAAACTGTAAGACACAGTCCTACTTTTCTCACAAAAATAATTAAAATGGGATATAAGGCTAGAGCCAAACTAGAATTTACCATCACAAAGCAGAATGTATTTGGAGGTATTGAATGTGGTGATATAAGAGACACACTACCACAGTGCACTCATGTGCACAGGGGATTTACATATTAAACTGAGGCAGACAAATAGCTCTGCCTGCCGTCTGGAGGCAGAAAGTGACAAATGGTAGGGCGAGGTGAAAATGGAAGTAGCAGACACATGCATCATTACTGCGTCCCAGTAACAGCACACGGGCAGGGTCTGTCAGATGAACAGTCATTTGAACAAAGGTCACCACTCTATAAAGTGACAAAAGACTTTCAAACAAATTGAATAACATACTTGTCATGAGAAATTTTTTCTGGTAGTTTAAAATTTTTAAGAAGACAGTCAAAGTTGTGAAAGATGCTGGACTGATGTCACTAGAGCTCTGATTTCTTGCTTCTTAGGTGTCCTGTCCCCACCTCCCCACGTTGTTCTGCGGGATAAACTCATTCCTAGTAAGATGTCACATCCTTTGCAAAGAATCATTTAGTAATTTGGTTTGGTGAAAATCAGTAAGTGTGATGTAAATGAAAATACCAGTATCCTTATGAATGAATTATTGCCAGTTTATCAACTATTTCTAAAACACTGATGATGCTAATAAAAGCCAGCTTGAACTAATTTATGGCAGGGAGCTGGTGCTGAAGACAACATGAAACAGTTACAATCGCCACATCATAATCATTTCTCTTTCTCTTACATACATTATTCCCCCCACACACCCCATGTCAAATACTCTGCGAGCATTGACTAGATCACACATTCTTGTTAGACACTGGAGATAGAAAAGAGCAGGACTTAGAGTTGCTGCCTTCATATTTCTTACAATCCATAATTAACTCCCCAAACACATTTCTTTTTACACCTGGCCTATAAGGCTGGACCATGGCTTTCCCTGGCTCAGGCATGGAAAACGGTTTTGCATGGGTCTATAAAAGGAGAAACTACCTATGAGTGGAATAACAGAGGGCAAGAGCAACGCCTGTAATGTGTGGGGCTTTACGGAAAATGATAACAGAATTTATTACGAAGGTCAATACTCTGTATCACAATGTTAATCTTGCAGACTCTTAAACTCCATGTAGATGTTCAAAACCATGACAATATTAATCAGTTCAATCAAGTATGTATATTAAGAATGTGGGAGAACAGAATAACACATAGTCTCTGTTCTTAAGGAGTTTAAAGCTTAGATGGAGATGCCATAAATTCATATAAAAACACAGGTGAACACAAAGCAGCGCGTGAGCATCAGGCAGGGCAAGAGCCTACAGAGGCAGGAAGAGCCTCGGGCTGCGAGGATGTCTAGCTGTCCGTGGAACTTGGCACCTCGTCAATCACTTGCTCTGATTCAGCATAAGAGACAACAGTAGAAAGGCTAAATCATTTGTTCTGATGAGATTATTAGGAAAGGGATTAAAGAGAAGGCTGGGTAAGGGAGAAATGGGGAAAGACTTTGTATATACTAGTAGGAAGCAAATAGCTGAGTGAAACTATTAGCATGCAGGTCAACCATGTGGGAAAATCCATCAGCACAGGATGGAGAGGGCCACAGAGGCAGGCCCCTCCTACCCAGACACCCAGGGCCAGGTTGTTCATGCTGGGGGTGGGAGAGGAAGCTCACTTACCCTCCAAAGACTTAAAACAGGCTATTGGTCCTAAGATTTCAATGAAAGACTCTTGCAGATAACTAAATTTTTGCTAAAATTCTGCTTTTCAAAATTCTTCCATTAAAATAAAAATTTACCTTATGGCTTCCAATTTCTTTCTGCAAATTTCCAACCAATTGGATAACCTACGTGAAACCTACTTTACAGACGCAGTTCCTGACTTATTTGAGGCACTCAATACACGCTGGCTTTCTTCTCTCAGACCCAACCACCACCATGTTTCACTGACGGGAATAATAAACCATTAATTCAGTTACTGATTTTATTGTTATTCAGTTTGGCATCACATTTACACCCTCTGTCACAGTATTTTGCCTGCTTAATAGGTGACAAAGGTATTATTATGTAACAAGACAATATTTTGTTAATCTTTAAAAAATAGTCTCAAGAATAAATACTTTTTCAGATTATTTACAAAAATGGAAACTAGATCTTAAAAAGCACCTGAATTTTAATGAAAGATACATTTACCAACTGTTCTCCATTTGTCATTTTTAATCGAGAAAGGGTGCTACCTGCAAGACCACTAGTATTTCTAGCTATTATTACAGTCTAGATCTTCTGAATAGGGTGAAAGAAAAGTGGCAACCCTAATGAGATCCAGTAACAAGGGACCCTGAGAATGTCTGCATGAATAAAGACATGACTCTGGTGCAAACATGAGAAATAGCACCATGAAATAAAATCTACCAGAATGGTGAAAAAGAGATTACACAGGAAATTGTCTGATTATTAAAACAGGGGTATAGTACACTTTATTTATAATCATATACTCTACAGGGGGCTAAGTGAACCTCTAGCATAAAAAATTCTGAGACAGCTGTATCTTTTCCCATCCACAAGCGGAAATCCCATTATACAAAGGTAGAAGAGGAGAAGAAGATATTTGAGAAGTGGCACTAATCTGTACTTCCTCAGTTTGAGGACTTTTCCTTTTAAATGAAAATTTTAAAATTATCATTAGGATAATACAACTCAATGAACTATTTGATATGAATTATTCTCACTAGCTGTTTTCAACAGAAAGACAATTTGATGTAACAGAACAGTGAATTAAGTTTATTGTTTTGACTAAACAAAAACATTTTAAGTCACACATTAACTTGACAAACTTTCATGATTAAGCCACTGTAAGAAAAATTATACACCTGAAAGAGTGATTCCAATATGTGACCAAGGAATTGTTTGGTTGTTCTATTGTGGAAAAGTCATAAAGAAACACTGAAAGCCAGGGGCTGACTACTTAAACTGCCCGTGAGGGTAAGGATTATCATGGCAACCGCGGTTTGTTTTAATACATAAATTTTTTTCTTAAAGTACAATTTTACTCCCCAATTTGAGTAATTAGGAAAAAAGTCAGTTTAATCAGTGTGCACTAATTTTAAAAAAATCAAAATTTAAGAATTTCTTTAAAAATACAATTTTGTAACTTTTTAAAAAAGGTAGACAGGGAGCTGGTGAGAAAACTGTCTAGTAAAATTTCTTTCTACAGATGAATTAAAAGATAAAAAAGAAGTATAATTCATATATTAATTAATTTGAATTATAAATTTTTTAAAAAAAATATGTTCACTTAGGTTTAATAATTTCCTTAAACACTTGAAACTTCCTCCTTACAGAATAGTTTAAAGCATGAATTGACAAATTTTTCAAATGGTGCAAAAGTTTACTTTTACCCACATCTCTCTGAATGATTATAAATTCCAAAGTAATCAGGATTGACTGTAATAACACCTTACAAAATATCTGAGGACTGGGTTCCTCAATCTAAAAATTAACATCTGAAATCAGATACCAAAATGAGTTTTGAGAGACTCAGTTTAAATTTGCAATTTATTACTCAGAAGCTATGGGGTCTTTATAAGTTCCTTATAATTTCATTTGAATATTTATTAATAAATACTAGTGTTTACTTAACAATTAGCAAATGAACTAATATTTCTAAATCAAGTAGTTAGTTCACTTAATTGACCATCTATCTTGTTAGAGGCTCTTAATAACACTGGACAGGATCTGCCAAATCGGGCAATGATATATTTAGTTTTGTTGATTCTTATGTTTCAAAGACTAATTTTGTATTTTAGTAGCCCTTCAATGTATTAACAGTTCATAGTAAAAATAGTAAATAATCATTTAGGTAGAGAAGTATGAAACAAAGTTACTTATCAGAAATAATTCTGAAATTAACATCTCTATGAGCTTTAAATGTTACATAATGCTTGTAGCACATTTCTTTATTTGCTCTTACACCAGCCCTGCAAGGGCAGGCATCTTTACCATTTTACAGACGTGGAAATTCAGAAAGGTCTGAGCAGAGAGGTCAGGTATGAGCATCTCAGCTCGATACAGTACTACTAACTTTGTTACCCTGGGTAAGTCACTAAACTTTTCTGGGCCTCAGTGTTCTCATCTTTAGCTTTTGGAAAATAATATCTAACTCGTGAGATTGTTATGAGAATTAAATAAGTTAAATGTGTATGAAAGCACCCTGGACATGATAAAGCAATATTTAAAAATCAAAAATATACTTTCATTTCAAAAATAAACACCTGCACATTTCTTTGAATACACTAAGAAACTCCTGATACCTGGAAACAAAGGAATGGTAAAGGTTTCAGAAATATGGAATATTGTGAAACACAAAGCTTAAATCTTTACTACCTATGTCCCCCAAAAGTGGTGGAGCCCCTAATTGAGCTCTACTTAAAAAGTACCACATAGAGTAAGCTATCAGAGGCAGCCAAAAGTAACAGTCAGAAGAGAGAAATTTCAACTGTAGAAAAGTCAACCTCTGGGTAGACCCAAAAGAAAAACTCATGGAAAAGCAAAGAGAGGAAATTCAAAAGAACCAAATAGCTGAGAATCACTTAGTATATAGATAATAATTTGAATATACCTCAATTATTCACAAAAGTCTCATCAAATTATAGATTTTTATAAAATAATTCATGTTCAGAAATAATGTGTTAAAGTTTTCAAAAAAATTTCAAAAGATGTTCTGAAGTATGTAAGTATGCAAACAAAATTTTAAATAAAATTTCTAGAACATATAAAAAGTTTTTAAAAGAAGAGTAAAAGTTTCATCTATCTGGAAATCACTTAGGTGTAGGACCTGTTTCTCAGGAATGCTGCATGAATGAGGTGCGACTCTAACAGTACGCAAAGTGCTATAGCATGCTTGCAACAATACAAATTCTGTCTGTTAAATATGACGCATAACAGTTAAGAAAAATTTCCCAGATTATAATACATCGGAAAATGCGTGTATTTTCTTTGGAAGAGAGTCCATTTTTGATGAAACCAAAACAGGGAATGGTCATTACAAAAATTATCCCAGTTGCAAATAAATAATAAAAAATAGATTAATTTTGTTTTGATGAATTATGAAGAACTAAATAACACCCCATGGAGTTTTGTAATGACGATAACCTTTCCTTAGAATATTGATAACAATAGATATTAACATTTATTATACACAGGGCTAGTATAGTTTACTTTCAAGTTGTATTTTTATTGCATGTAATTCCATAGCTGTCTTACTGGCATACAGCTGAACTCCAAACTTTTCAGCCTGGTCTGTCATGATTTTTGCCTATTTACTTTACAACACTAGTTCTTCTTATTCCCCTACACATAACCTAGGCTCCAGGCAAACTTTCTGGTTTGCACTAACTCTTCTCTAGGTGAAGGTCAAGATGTGTGATCCTCTAAATTTAATGTCAGGTCATTAATTATGACCACTAGTTTAAATGACAAATGGAAGGTTCCAGCAGTATCCTAGGCAAAAATGCAGAGATCTGTATTTCTATATTTACAAGAGTACATACAGAAAGATTTTAAAAGGAAAGGTATAATTGCTTCTGTGCTTCCTAACAGGCAGTCACACATTCAAAAATTAGAACCTGTGAATAGCCACAATATTGCACCATCAAGCACATTGCTGAATTTAAGAAACCAACCCAGGTTATATCTTTAGGATAGCATTTTTTTAAATTACTTACAATCAATTAGTGCTTTAATAAGGTTCATCAGAGAACACAAAACCCTCATTCAACCATTTTTCTTTCAACAATGCAAATTAGTACTGGACAATAATTCAAGAAACTGAAAACAAATCCTAAACAGGTGCTTTGTCTTACCAGATGCACTAATAGAAGATAATCAGGTGCAAGGGAAGGGTAAGAGGAAATTTTCATTAATAGATGAACAAAAGAATCTTTCCAAAGTTGGATTATTACTCATTCCTGTTTTTAAAATATGCTTCTTTTAAAAAACAAAAAGAAAAAGGAAAAAAATTATTTCTCACTCAACTGATAATGGCAGGCCAGATATTGGCAAATACCATGTAAGTGTTCACATTCACACACATACACTATGCTGAAAGATGATGTTTTGTGCCTAACAGAGAAGATTTAAAATTAAAAGGTAAAACATCTAAAACAGAGTTTTAAAAATAATTATGATTATGTGTGTATGGTGCGGGGGGGGGGGGCTTGAGTAACAGAGATTGTATTTATCGCTGCCTTATATCACTAGCAACCACCACAAAACCTGGTACACTGAAGCCACTTAATAATGTTAGTTCAGTGTTTGTTGACTGAACTAACATTCCAATTAAGGTTGCAAAATATTAACACAAAAGGAACCAGCATAATTACATGCACTTTAACGTAATTTCAAAACTATTTAGTAAATAATTTGAAACAAGAATGAATCACTTATGACTAGAGACCAATTGTGCAATAATTTTGAAAGTAGCTGAATTTCCTATACTTTTCAGTAGAAATGAGGCAACATTTCACAAGAGCAACTCTAAACAAGGCAAGTCACAATGTGGAACATGGGAGTAATGGTCTCCACTTTTAGCAGATTGCAGAGGGCCATGTAACAGGTTTCATTTTAGCACCACGATGGCAAATATTGTGAACCTAATTAAGTAATTAATAAGGGATTTTCATTATGAAAATAATACTTTCTCATCTTAAAAGTGGCCACCTATTGGGTTTGTAAATTAGTAATTTTTAAGAAAGGTAAACAATATACTGCAGAAGGGCTGCATATTATCCAAAACCAGAAATCCAAAAACAAACTCAAGTGTTTAATTATAGGAAGCTTATGCAGTTCCCTATGAGGTTTCACATAATTGTTTATTTTACCATATAAGCATGACTATGAAAGGATATAAAGCTATTTAATGGGAAAGTTTTACTGTTAATTACTGTTATGCTAGTGGAAATCTGTTGAAATATTTAAAATTAAGTAGGTTACTGCAATTGATTTTAAACTTTCCAGATGCCCTACATAGTTAAAATCCTGTCTTTAACAATAGTCACTTTCTAAGGCCTTGTGTGATCATTAATTACATAGCAACTATGCTAATCACTTACTCTAGATTCAAATTTCCCTTGAACATTTCATAAAAAATTTTTATATGTTAGCTTACTAAACAACTCAATAAAGGCACAGCAATTGAAAGTATTATTTTTTCACATACTGAGATATCTAATAAAATGTCTTGAAACTCTATTATTTTGTTCCCTGCTGGTTCATTTTTCCACAAAAGTTAACCAAATGTTTGGTTGGCAGGGGTTTCATGAATCAAGATTTTTTGCAAGTTGCAACATGGAGAGAATAATGTTAGAATTATTCCTTTCAAGTTTAACCACAATAATATTGTTTTGTTTATTCCTTTCTTAGGGGCTAAATCCATTCACAATATATTTAAATGTACAATGATCTCACATTAATTCCAGATTAATTTAGAAACAGAACCAGTGTACAATTTTTGAAGAAATTTAATAACTGTTATCATTTTGGAATTGATTAATGTGGCCCCTGTCTGACGAAGGTTCCTGCGTGGAAATACTTCCCACCAACTAAAGCTTACACGGTATTTACATATATGCACACATCACAAGTACATCATGTTCGACTGCCATTCATTCATTTACTGGTTTTAAATATTCATGGTGAACTACCTACAGAACAGAAACAAGTCAAAGCAGTTCTCTTGATAAGTGTGTTTATTATAAAATCAAAAAATGTTAGAGATGGAAGGGATACAAATCTTTGTCCAACTTCCTTATTCTAATAACATTCAAAAAACAAAAAAAGAAGCTAAAACCCAGAGACTGACTTATGTATATGGTCACAAAGCATCAGAAGTAGATCAAGACTTTCCATGAGACAAGTAGAGTAACCTAAGAAGACTATCATCTTTACTGTGGGCATCCTCTACAACAAAAGCTGAGTTCCTAGAAAAACTTAAAAGGAAAAATAAATAAACCACTCGTAATAAATTGTTCATAATAAATCAATTCCTTATATTATCAATCAGTGGAGTATAGACAACGAGGAAAAACTTCTTGGTAATAAATTGCTTTTGGTACCTCCACCAGCATTTCTAAGGTGGACTTGGAATGTGGGAACAAGAACAAAGAAAGCTCTTATGTTTTCACTTAACATCTGATTGATAATAATTCATCTTCTGATTGCTAGACCTTCAATAGTTGCTTCATATTTGCTGACTGGGAGTTTCAAGACTGGTTGCTCTTAGTCACCATAATACCTTGTCATTGCAACCTACCTCCTTGGCCATGTCTGTGTATTTCTGCTTTTCCTTTGGATCGAGAACAGCCCACCAATCAGCTAGTATCTTGGTAGCACCTCGGTTATCAAGCCTGGGGTGTTCCTGACGTACAAGGGAGCGATGGCGTTTGCAAAATAAAAGAAATGCATTCATTGGTCTCCGGGCTCGCTGTTCTGGTGATTCATCATCTTCAGTCTCACCAACATCTTGCTCTAGGCCATCGGCCCCAAGAAGTTGAACCTATTTTACCAACCAAAACAAAGCCAGATGTTTAACATATCTTGGACAAGTCTGATTTAACAATTAGTCTTGGTTTGGAAATTGTATTTTTTCTTAGCTCCATTTAAACAACTTACGAATTGGAAAAATATGATTTTTTAAAATCATCAACCACTGTTCATGGTTGGTAACTAACTTATGATGTATCCTTCTGCTTAGTTTCTATAGCAACCTGTGCATGTCTCTATTACAGCATATATTAAATTGTGTTATAACTGCTCACATTTTTTTTCCTTTTTACTGAACAGTGAGCTCTTTGAGGACAAAAGTTCTCTTATTTACCTTTACAACCTTAGCACCTAGCTCAATGACTGGTATATTAGTACTTAACTAATTACTGAATAATTAATAAACCCATTCTGTGATTTATGGGTCTCAAGATTAACAATATCCACATAAAATATGAATGTAAGCTGTGTCCTTCTCCTCTTTTCTACAGTTATAATACAAGAATGTTTGGCATGAAAGTAAATAAAAAACTACTCAGTGTTTTTGCACACATCACAAGTGGAGCTTCCTACTGTAAAAAATCAAATGGACATTTAAAATGTTATTTGAAAGAAGAACTACACAGTAAATCTTCAAGCTTGTAAATATCAAACTTTCTTATTTATGAAACGCTACGGAGACAGGAATAAATTCCCCTAGGCTTAGACCTTCAAAATCAATTTTGAATCCTCCCTTTTCCTAAACATTTCATTCAATCATTGCTCAAGGTCTTTAAGGACTTCTACAAAACTCTGAATCTGTCCATTTTGTCTGTATAGTTCTTATTCTTACTGCCCTCATACCATTTTGGCCTACATCCTAGTCTTCCTGCTTTTAATCTTCACAATACTTCCTATATATGGCTTCCAGATTAAATTTCTTAAAGCCCATCTCTGATTACAGAATATCAGAACACATCAGGATGATAAAATATTTCCTAAGGTGAAAATATGATTCTATGATTTTTCTTGGAAACAATGCAACTATGAGTAGAAGTCCAGAATACTTACTAAGACCATTACCTTAATTTCTTGTTTCACAGTTAAAATCAAGAAGGACCAAGTTATAGGTTGAATATGTCTGATCTGAAACGTTTGGCACTGGAAGTGTTTCAGATTTGGGAATTTCGGATTAGGGATACTCAACCTGTAGTCATGGGTCTGCATCATGCAGTAGGGCAGTAATTCTTAAACTTGAGTGTGCATTGGAATCCCTTGAGGTACTGTTAAAACACAGATTGGTAGGATCCAGTCCCAAAGTTTCCGATTCTGTAGGTCTGAAGTGGGTCCTGAGAATTTGTAATTCTAATAAGCTCCCAGGTGATGCTGATGCTGCTTGTCTGAGGATGACACTTTGAGAACCACAACTATAAGGCAACCATGTTCTTTCGCATAATGTTTGTTGGGCAACTATAACAGGCAAACAATCTAGGATAAATCATTGCTTAATCCAACTGGTATTTTTAAAAAATCTTTTAAGTATTATAAATGCAATTAATTAGTTATCAACTATCTTCAAACACAATTAGTACAGAAAAATCTTGAAGTCATAGCTATCCAATTTGGAAACACATTAGGGATTCTTATTGGATGTGAGGGTTATATATTTATCTTCCTTATTATATATATAATCATTAACAGTCATTTGCCTTTTCAAGGGATATTTATTTAGCATTCTGAAACTAAGATGCTAAGGGAAAATCAGAAATAAAAAATGTGTTATGTAAGTTAAGGAAGTAATTATATTTTCCCTTCAGAAAAGAATAATTTTTGATTTAGTTACTAAATTATAAAACTGAAGCTAAAAGCTGGGCAAAACACCTCACTGTTTTGGAAAGGAAGACAAACATAAATTACAAAGCAGTGTGATGACTGCAACAAGGAATCAGCAAGATAATGAAGCACTGGTGGGTGGGCAGAAACACAAGAAGGTCTCCCTAGAAAAGGAGTTGTCTGAGCTAAATTTTGAAAGATGAATGAGAATGTTTCAGATGGTCAATGAGGAGACCTGGGGAACTAACAGGGATTAAGCCTTGATGGTTTATTTGAACATTAATATGCAGTTCGGTAGCACTGGTATATAAAAGATGAGAACAAGGTTCTGGAAAATAAGGTTATAGGAGAAGGTATGGGCCACTTCAGGAAGAATGTGTTCCGCCATGTTAAAAAGCATACATTTAATTTGTAGACCAGTAGTTTTGGACTGTATGGACCAAGAAAAAATGTCTGGTTTGACATAGATTGTCAACTTTTTATTTTGCCAAGTATGGATATTAAAAAAAAAAATTTTAAACTAAAATGTTGTCATTCTTTCATTAAATTAATTAATCAAAAAGAACACATATAAACACATGAATAAATTAAAAGATAAAGAATTCTCTCTGCATTTATTTTTCTTTCACCAAGGGCCCATTAATAGTTGGTAAGAAATCAACACTAGTACCCTCAGCTGGATGCAATGGAGAGTCATGAGTGGTTGTAAGCAAGGAAGGACATTGCCACAGTTGAGTTTTAAAGAGATAATTCCTGTTAACCGTGTAGAGCACAGATTTTAAGAGTAAAACTAGAAGCAATCAAAACTAGAGAACCCAGTTAAAATTTTATTTCAGCTGTCCAGGCAAAAAAAAAAGAGACAGGGCTGAAATCCAGACAGCAGTAATGGGAATGAAAAAGTGAGAACAGAGACAATATTTATGAGGTAGAACCAAGAGTGGTTAGCATCTAATTGGATCTGAAGGTTGAAAAGGAAAAGTGATTCTAGTTTTGGTGGCAAAGCTTCCTCATACACAGCAGAGCATACTTTTTCTCAAATGAGAGAAATTAGGTCTGGTGGGGAGCAGAAAGATCAGTGCTGGGCAGGCTGAATTTGAAGTGGTTAGGGGTATGCCATGTGGGTACTGAAGTCTGTGGGATAACATTCCCAGGCGCCGATACACACAAGGTGGTAAGACTAAGGGTGTGGATAAGATCACCGAACATGGAGCGAAAAGAGAAGAGGATTCAAGGACTTTAATCTTTCACTCAATAAATGTTTACTGGGCACCTGCCATGAGCCAGGCAACTCTTCTAGGTGCTGCGCATAGAGCAGTGAGCACACAAAGTCTGTGCCTTCCTGAAACGGAGTAGCAGCACAAGCGGGCTTACATTCTGAAAGGATCCCTCTGGCTGCTTTGTTGAGAACAGACTTGGGAGGGCCAGAGCAGAGGCAAGGGGAGAGAGAGGCAGACACAATAGTCTGTGCTAGAAATGGTGGTGGCTTGGATCAAGGTGATACAGAGGTAGGGAAGTGTTAAGAAGGGGTTACAATGAGAACATATTTTAAAGGTATAGCTGAGAGGACTTACTGATAGATTTGTGTGAAGCTAGAGCAAAATTAAGCAGGTAAGTATGAACTACAAGGTTTCAGGCCTCACAAACCGGAATGTTGCAGTTGCCATTTAGTGAGAAAGGAAAGATGCAGGAGAAGGTTTAGAGAAGAAAAGCAAAAGCTTAGTTGTGAACACATTCAAACTGAGATTCCTAGTTGATGTCTAAGTGGATATTTCAAATAAATAGTCAGGAATATGAGTCCAGAGTTCAGGAGGGACACAGAATTTAAGATTAGAGGCCCAGACAACATCAACATCTGAGGGGAGAATAATGGAGGTGCTTCCTCCTAGGAAGGAAGAAATATAAATAGGAGAGAATACCCTCATGGAAACAGGAGCCTGCTTCAATGACCAAGTGATCAATAGGTACAAATGTGTCAGAAAAACCAAATTAAGTTTAAACTTGGCAGATTCCTTGAACAGGAACCTCTTTCTCTGAAACAGGAAAGGAGGAAGGAAAAAGGAGAGAGACAAGCGCACGGGTGTGTGAAGGAAGCTGAAAGGGTCACTGCCAGTGGCCTCGACGTGCTCCGTGGAAGGGAAGTAAAGGTCACCAGTAAGAACAACCTCAGAGGGCATCCAGCGACAATGTCTGAGTAACAGGAAAAAATGTCTATAATTCCTGCTTTAGCCATGAAAAAGAGACTGAATGGATGTTGAAGGCCTGAAAAATATTAAAAAATATAATGTTTATAAAATTTGTTGTGACACAAAATACATACTCATTTATTTTTCCATTCAGCACATATCCATCCAATATCTACTATGTGCAAGGCACCATTCTCAGTTCTGGGGAAAGAGGAGAGGACAAGAGGGGCAAGGCCTCTGCTCTTATTGAGCTTCTGTTCTGGTCTGAGAAGACAGACATAAAAAGTACACGCTAAACACATGGCACATAGCAGTACGTGTCATGAAGGAACTCCTCCGACTTGGAACAAGCTGGGTGGGAGGGATAGTTGGTGATGAGGTTCCATCTCTTTGGGGAGGTAGATATTGTGCTGAGAGCTGAATGATGGGAGGAGGAGCCAGATAGGCCAACACCTGGAGAAATGTGTGACTTCCTATAGTCATCTGCATGGTTGTGTGACTTTCTGAACAAAAGCCAGCTTCTCGGGCATGAGGCCATCATTGAAGGACTGAGGCATCACAGGGGCTTGGCGGGGTGGGTACAGCCAGATGCTATGAAGGCCAAGAGAGCAGCTCTGAAACTGCTGATGGTGACGGGGCAAGGCTGGAAGGGAAGACAGAGAAGCCAAAGGAACCACAGGGTGGGTGCTGAGTGAAAACATCAAGTTATATGAATATCACCATCTCACTGCATTTGAACATTACCTACAAATCATTAGTTAAGTGATAGAAATACTGTTTTAGAAGGATCTGTTTTATTCTAAACTATTAGGTTACTTTTAGAGCAATCAATAATTAGAATAAAAATGTACAGCAGTTAAATAGGATTCAAGTTATACAGACTTTGAGAAACATATCTTTCACAGTACCATTCATGCTCACTGTAGTTTCCATTATAGAATACTGAATGTGTAAATAAACTTGAGACGTCTACAGTAAATGCAGGACTTACTTTATCAATATCCTCCTCTTCGTCTTCCTCTTCCTCTTCCTCTGAAAAGTCAAGAAGTTTCTTTGCTAGCAATGGATGCCACTGAAGACACTTTCGTTTCGGTCGCTTTCCAGCCCCTTCTCCTTCTGCTGAATGATCTTTATTTCTATTACTGCCTTTCATTACTGTGACCTGTAGTGGGGGACAGGGGAAGAAGCAAGATCAAAGTAAATTTGATTAAAATTAGTTTATTTAGCTCACTTAGCTTTAATTGGATTATAATTTTGATCACTAAACTATCTACCAGCTCAGACATTTGCTGGACTCAGTGAGAATCCTAAGTACATAATCAAACATTCATTTCAGTGGGCTAAATTGAGCTAATAGAATTTGCCTTTTGTGAAATCTACTCCCTTCCACTCCATAACTTCAGAACTAAAAACCCAAATAAGCTTTAGGATGATTACCCATTGCTTTCACCTGTCCATATTTACTCAGAGCAGCATTTCCCAGCTACCCGGGAGAGGATCCTGAAGGATGCCTCCCAAGGGAGCATAGGCATCACAGAAGTCGCCCTCCACGGTTCTCGGATGGCTCCTGTTGTACTGTAACAATTTGCAGGAGTTTTGCCTTCTACAGCATGATAAATCTGTGCTTGTAATACTATAAAATGAGTGATTTGTAAGAATCAAATGTTTGAGATTTTAAATAAAACTATTTCATAAGATGACGCACATTTTTCAAAACCTCTCTGTGTGCCGCCTCCAAAAACCCACTACACGAATACACTGTAGGTCACTTAGCAGGCTGAGCATCCTCTCTGCCCATCTGTGACAAAACAAAGCAAAAATACTGTCGTGTCTCTCCATTATATATGCACAGCAACCTGGCAAAAAAGTTTTGCTGCCTGGGCTTTATTTTTTTTTAAATGGGTAATTGGATAAAATAACTAAGAAATAACCAGACTATGAATGTGACAAAATCTTTTAGAAGCCCCAAAGCAACACATATTCATATTATACAGGTGAAAACAGCATAAAATGCGGCTTGCCCTCTCCATCATGCTCAGCCCCTGGTCCAGAGGTAACTACATGTCAGTTTCTTACATGCTTTCTCACAGTTTTTTTTTGATTTGTTATTTCTTATTCATTCATTCAAAATAATATTAATATACAAATTACTGTTTATACATACACATGTAAAAAAACAATACAGTGAAATGCCATCGATTTAAATGGTGCATGAATGCTGACAATTACAAACACAAATGCAGTTGCTGAAATCACCAGGTAGGTAGTCTTTTTGCTCAGTATATGTTTACATTGGTTCAATGCCTTCAAAGTGATACCATTAAACTTCTAAAGCCATATTAAAACTGAAATTGGGGTCAATGAACATTAGAATCAAGATTCACCTAGTTCTCAAGTCTGAGAAAATATGGTGTACATAAATTTATATGTCTTCCTTAATTATTTCTGTATTTGGGGTCATGCTTAGGTTTTCCTCACTTCAAAACCAAAAATATTCACTAACATTTTTTTCTAGAACTTGCATGACTTCACCTTAAACATTTAAATATTTGATCAATCCAGAATTCATTCTGATAAAAGGAGTGAGGTAAGAATCTAGTTTATTCTTTTTTTCCCCCAAATAGCTAGCCAACTGTACCAACATCATTTATTAATAATGCAGCTTTTCACCATTCCTTTGGAATGACACTTTTATCCCAAACTAAATTATCACATGTATACGAATCTGTTTCTGAATTCTCTCTATTAATAATCATCTCCCTCCAACAGCTTGCCTATTCTTTGACCAATTTCAATGTCCTTAGGGACTATGTTATTCTTTTGTAATATACAAATATATTAGTAAACATAGCCATTTAAAGTTTTTAAGTTGTATGTATTATGCTCTCCTCTCTGGGTCAATGAACCTTGATTGTTCTCATTTTTAAATTAAGTAATGTTCCAAAATATGAATGTCTCACAATTTACTCAGTCCACCATTGGTATATTATTTCTTGTGCTGTAATAAAAATCCTCATTTTAATGAAATACTTTTCTAAAAAGAATCTTCATTTTGATAAAAATCCTCATTAATTTATTTAAAAAGCTATGTCCAGTCCACTACTACCAAAAATAAAAGAGGAGGGGGGATATTTCTGTGGCTTTCTTGCAAGAAACTCAGGCTGAGTATCTGAAGCAATTACATGACTCCTGAAGCTGCCTCAGGAGTAAAAGAAATTATTGAAAACTAAATGGAATTAGTTATCCAGTGTGCTCTTAATAAAGGAACAAAGATTTCCTGTGAACTGATAGACCATTTAACGATTCCCATTCTATCTACAAATAAAACTTGGCACAGGCAACCCAACTTCCAAAAATACCAATGCTATACAGAGAGAAGAGAAAACAGTGTTGTGGCTTATAAATCACTTCAGGATGAGATCCCTGAATAGTAATTAAACCCATACTCGGGGCCCAATACTTTAAGAGATAATACATTTTTTTAAATAGTAAAATAAATCAACAGGAAACCTGTAAGTCAAGCAGCTTCTATCAACTGGAGAGGGTAAAGTAATTGCCAGTGCCTAGAGAAAAATGTATCTTTGGCCACAAGGCTTAATTTTGCATGAACACATATATACGTGTGTGTGCGCATGTACACCTTTGTGTATACATGTATGATTTCGATATTCAAAGAGAGCACAGAATCTCAAGAATCAAATTAATGGGTAGTATATGTGACTTCTGGGTTCAAAATAATCACATTCATTTTCCCTAATTCTTTTTAGGTAGTTCACATGCCACTGTGGATACAATGTTTGTCTTTTCTGATACTTCAGAAATTAATCTCTTCCTACCCAGAAAGGCACAAGAAAAACTCTGTATTGCTACTTATGTACTGCATTTTCCCTTGAATTATAATTATTTGGGTACATCCTACCTCCACTGCTAGGCCTTTTTCTTGATACACTCGGAAGGATCCTGGCACACCAGAACATCAAGATCAGTTAGCTATGAGGGTTGCCACAAGCAACCATACAAACTCCTGTGCCAAACTATGACGATGATTCACTATTTTTATGTACTACAGTGGCTTCAAAATTAACCACTATCTCTCTCATTTCGCTGAATTCAGATATTCTTTCATGAGTGGGGAAAAAAAGGAGGCTGAAAACTGTTTATAAGTCTGGTATGCAGACGAAGGTGGCATGTGTTGTGTGAAACCACCAGTTACCTGGGCTTGGGGAAAATTAAGGTTGGCAACCCCTAGCACAGGGCCTGGAACAAAGTAGGTACATTTTTAGCATAAACGAAAGAGGAATAAATAAGTGAATTAGCAATGGTATACTTCAGATGAAATAATCCAGAAAAGAGTACTGTAACAGATCTAATAACTATGAAAGACCTCAAACTATAAACTGGACACTAAGAATTTGTAGTTACATAATTATTTAATTCCGTATAGATCTATTTTCAAACTATTGAAAGGAGGTGAAACAGTGAAGGGAAATGATGGTCCTGATTACCATTCAGAAGTGTGAGAAAGCAGGAGAGAAGAATGAAAAAGAGATGAAACAAAGTGAGAAAGACAAGGGCAAAGAAAGCATAATTTTGAGACAATGCTACCACTCATCTTACTTTAATGATGAGGGGGAGGAAAAATTGCTAATTTTTGACAGTGACAGAGGACTAATCTTGTAATTATTTTGCCACTAAAAACCCCACACATTTTAAAATTTTGCTTCTTGTTCTCGAACAAGAGCAAATTAAGCTAACAATCTATACGCAATAAATGAAGCAATCGGTGGGCTTTATTCAAAAGGGGTCATTCTTCCATTCTGCATTGCAGCGCTAGCATAACTGAAATCAGGTTATTTAACTATCAATGGACTGTGCTTGAAAGACTTAATATCATCGACTTATGCTGCTGAGACTGTCAAAGGAGGATACGAAGGTCCCTATCCAAAATACTGAATATTCATGTATCTTGTAAAAACAAAGCAACCCACGTGTGCTCCCTTTCTATGCCTTTCTGTGACCCTAAACAGACATTTATTGTACCGAATTCAATGTAAATCAACTTGATAAATTTGGAAAAACTTCGTCTAACTATATTCTTCAAATGTAGCAAGCCCATTCATGAAGACCTTTATTGAGATCAAACTCCATGAGAAATTTAAAGAGAGATTATAGAAGAAAACAGTACAAACATCATATTTAATAAAAGAAAAAAAAAGACATTGGCATCTGACAGATCTCATTTAGAATCCTGCCTCTACCACTTAACTTGTTGGAAAGTTATTGTGATGATTTTTCCTCATGTTAAAACTCTACTGTGAGAACACATATGTAATACCCAGCACAGTGCCTAGAAGGTTCTCACTCAATGTTGGTAAACCGTCCCTTTACTCACAAGCTTTTGAGGAAGCGTGGATTTAACAAGTAGGTTCTGCTCACTTAAACTCAGCTTAATATGCTGTTCAAGAGAGAGCATAGATGCTTCCCATTTATCAGTGGTCCATATACTTCCTGGATGATATAATCTGTGGACTCAGAAACTGAAAAAAAGATGAAGAGTTTCCTTTCCTTTGTCTGAGTGATACACAGTCAGAAACAGTGCCTTGGCCGTTTGTGAATAAGTTCCTCATAGTCTTTGTCCTGCCTGACAAATTAGGCAATCCGTACACTTCAGTCCTTAGAATATTAGTGTGAATTTTACTCTGTGTCACAGTGATATTTCAGAGTCTAAACTGTTTCCTAAATGTCCAATAAAATCCCATTCAAATCCTAGTCATGGAAATTCAGACCCAGTGAAATAGGGGAAGGTACAGGAGGCCCATGAAATACCACTGTTAGACAACCACATATTCTAACCACAAGTAAGGCCTCTCCTGGGTCCAACTAAGACTGCAAAGCTTCACAGTTTTCTCCACAGTCTACAGAGGAAAGGAAAAACCAATCCCCCAAAACTGTAGAAAGTGGCAACTCCAGTACTTCCAAACAAACTGGACCCATCTGCTTTCAACCATCCCAGGGAATTTCTGCTGCTTTCAAGCCACTCCCTGCTTTCAGTCTCTCAGGGGGTCCTGCTACCAAGAAGACAGCAAACACCTCAACTCTGAAGACTTGTTGTCCTCACCGTAAAATTCTCCCATTTTCTCTCAAAGTTCCTATCCTCCGAGGTCCAGGTCAAATATCCCCTCCCTTCTTTGAAAGCCCTAAGTCAAAGCCCATCACTCTTTGCTCTGAGTTTTGATCCATACTTGCTTTCGTTAGGTCAAGAACTTATCACAGTGTTTTACTAACCGTCACCCTTGCTATGGTTTGAATATGTCTCTCAAAGTTCTGCATTGGAAACTTAATCCCCAATGCAACAATGTTGGGAGGTAGGGCCTAATCAGAGGTGATTAGGTTATGAGGGCTCTGCCCTCACGAATGGATTATCACTATTGTGGGAGTGGGTTAGTTATCGCAAGAGTACGTTTGTTATAAAAGCAAGTTTGGCCCCCTCTTGCTCTCTCTTTCTCACCTTCACTTGCCCTTCTGCCATGGGATGACGCAGCATTGAAAGTCTTTGGTCTTGTACTTCCCAGCCTCCAGAACTGTGAGCCAAAGAAACTTCTGTTTGTTATAAGTTACTCAGTCTGTGGTATTCCTGTCATAGCAGCATAAAATGGACTAAGACAGCCCCACCCCCGACAGGTTGTGACCTTCAGAGGGCAGGTACCATGGTTTCTTTTTCTGTCTTAGGGCCTAGCACTGAACCTGGCACACAATAGTCCCTGAAAAAGGTATTTATTGGCTTATAACTTCCTCATCTAATACTTAACTACATGTAACTTCCCAGAATGATATGCTCTTAATAATAATATACTAATATATAACTAACATTAATTAAATATTTAATTGCTACATACTTAATATTCACTATCTCATATAATCCTCACAAGAACACTCTGAGGCAGGCACTACTATGAATTCCAGTTGAAGAAACTGAGGGTTAAGTAACTTGCCCAGGGTAACACAGTTAGCAGGTGGAAAAGCTGGGACTGGACCCAGGAAGCCTAACTCAAAGAGCCTAAAAGCCTACTTAGGAAAAGGAGCTCTAACATAAAGCCCTTCAATCTGTCAACACTCTGAGCATTTCTGTAGAGCAAACAGCTTATAGGCCATGAAAACACCAAAAGGGAGTGTTGAGGGGCTGCTAAGGGAACACTTTTAAGGATTCGTGGCAGAAAAGCAAGTACACATCTCTGATGACTCCAGGTGACAATTAAATTAGATTAACTCTAAAACTCTTGGTAGATAAAAGCCCTGCAAGTACTAATCATTATTATTATTATAATTCTAATGATAATTCTAACAGATTAAATGAAAAATATCTCATTCAATAAAGTAATACTCTCATTTTAGAAGCAATTCAGTCACTCTTCATGCAAAGAGTGTCTTTAAATATGCTCCTTATTGAAAAGCAGCTCTTCAAGTTGAAACTTTAACTCTGTCAAGATGTTATCGATATGCTCTTCATGAATACTAATAAGGCACACAATACTCAAAGAAGGACAGAGCTATACTGGCAGTTCTGGTCCCTCTGCCCTTATCTCATGAAGAAATATATATTTTTAAGATCTTTAATATCTGTACTCTATGATACTTAGCCTTGAAACAGCTTAATAGGGTTCTAAAATGAAATGCTGCTCTAAGATGCAGATAGAGACAAAAGCTTCCTTGAAAGGAGATAAGGCACCAAAAGAGGTGGCTTAGAGAGGAAGAGCTTTATACCTAGAGAATTCAGTAACAGGCTAGGATATGTTGCCCACCATACCCTCCAAAAACGCAATCTTCTATTTTCCTATAATTTTATGGAGGTGTTTACATTCTTAATCAGAAAGTCACCAAATTCCTATCCTTCAACAGGCCTAGCAAAAAAGTGTTTGCCTCTTTTAGTTTATAAATTAACAAAGGTATTTTATTATATGCATTTATTACATGGTTAGGATATAATTATCACATTGACGAGAAGCTAAAGCATAATAAGAAAAGCTCACGGAATTCTCCTTCTCCTTACTGTCAATGCAGTTGAACACACTTATTGATCACCTGGTGAGCTATACTCAGTAAGAGTTAAGTGTCCAACCTTACCTCCCATTCAACTCACCTCCTGCTGGGCTGGTGTCTGCCCTTTCCTCCAAACCTGCCATGTGCTTCTGTGCTGTCCTTTCTCTGCTCTCCCAGGCCTGCGAACCGTCCCCCACACCCCCATCCTCACTTTCTATGCAAGGCCTCTCTGCACACCCATTTCTAAAAAGCTGTATTTGTCCCAGCTCATGTCTCTTTTCTTTCTGAGCACCTTTTAAAATCACCGCAACACTTAATGGCTGTGCCATATTTTTTGACACTTGATTGTATGACAATTATCATTTTCCCGTACAATGTATGTATAATGATTTCATGTGAATTCCTCCCACAGAGACCCTTGAGGGTAATGAACATGCCAGATGCTTTTTTTGGATCTGTCAGAGCAAAGATCTCTGTGCTACAGAGGGAATAGATGTTCAGTGAATATGTGGTGAATTGAACACAGAAACAATACTTCTCCGCTTTCTTATTATGCTTTTAATGTTGTTTTGCTAGAAGACAGAAGAGATATAAGACTTGGAAAAAAATATGCAGAGAAGGAATAATAAGCAGCAGCCAGGAAAGGTTGTTCAGGAGGGGCGGGGAGAGAGAAAAGAAACAAATTGACAAGGTGATGTAATAAATATAATAAAATCAAAGTCACTTTCAAACACAGCTATCTGAAATATTTTCCAGTGGCATTATTCCCTTCTCTGGCGATTTGTCAATGACTTTCATTATTCTCTCAAAATAGGGTACTTCAACTAACTGGCTTATACTTTCATAACTGGTCCACTAAATAACCCCCAACACTAAACTCATCCAACCATTTTTCTTCTCTAGGTCTATCGCCAGGTTTCTGGCTGCTCCTGTGGCCTGGTACTACTCTACTACAAACGTTTTCTAGTTGGTCTTTAGTGCTCCCTGGCAATCCTTTTTACTTGTCTTATTCAGTTATATTCCCAATTCAACGGTGCCCATTATAAATTCTCAGTTTCTCTTCGGCTCCTACTGATGATGAGTGAGAAAGAACATTAATAATGATAGCTAGACATATACACTGCTTCCTACGTGCCAGAGTTATGAGCTTATGTTTATTAATTCTCTTAACTCACAAGCCTAAGAAGTAGGTATTTTATCATCCCCTTTCTATACATGAGAAAAGTGAGGCACAGATAACATATATTCTGATTCTTTCAGTTTATAAATTAACAAAGGTTTTTATCAAATGTACATGTTACATGGGTGGAACATAGTTATCATACTGGCAAGAATTGGACGCATGAGAAGACGGGCTCATGGAGTCTCCTCATTTACTGTCAATGCAGCTTAATACATTTCTCCTAATTACTTGGTGAGCTATGAATTATGTTTATAAATCACACCACTAGCACATAACTGGTAGAACCAGTATTTACACTCAGAAGTTCTGGCTTCAGAGTCTGGTTTTTGACCATTACATAATATTGTTTCATCACAATACAATTTATTGAACATTTGCTACATACTAAACACTTCATGTGAATTAATTTCTTTAACCCAAAACTCTTGAAGAAAGTTACTATAATGATCGCATTTTAAACATGAACAAACTGAGAATGACAAAGCTTATGCAAGATGCTCAAGATCACTTTGCCAGCAGGTGGATGGGGCCAGGATTCCAACCAAGGTCTTCTGTCCCCTGAGCCCAAGTTTTTAATCACTTCTCCATACTGTCCTCCCAACCACAATTCTAGTCACTCTAAGAATCCTCCCAAATTCCCACCTTGCCTACCAATTTCAAAACTTACTTCTTTTCTTCTGTTTTCTCTTAAAGGCAGAGATTCAAGGTCAACTTCTTCCCTTCCTTCATCCCTAATCTGTGTTCTTCCTTCCTGCTATGTTGAGCCATTAGACTTTTAGTTTCTTTGATGAACTGTCAATAGTTCTTTCTACACCAATAACTTCTCCTGCAGTTTATACACAATCTTAAGTCTAAAGCCCTGTGTGAATTCTCACTTTCCTTTAGTCCTCTTTCTTTGTACAAATTGGCCTCCGGCCACCAGGCCAGGAAGAAATTTCCTAATGCAGCTAGCACCCCAAGATCTGACCTGCCTGGTACTGTCACTTGTTCATAGCACCCACCTTGTACTGTAAGTCACTAAGTGACTTGGTTCCTAATATTCTTGGTCCTAAAACTCAGGGTTAATTTCCTAGAAAGCACTTACAACTTGTTCCAACCTCACCGGAGGCTGTGGCTTCTCTACCTCAATATGATTCATGCATCTTTGATTTCTAGCCTCTCAGAGAACATATTTTGTCTGGGCCAGGCCTCTGCCTCCCCCATATCTCTGAGGAGTTACGCCAGAGCCTGGTGAATAGGAACTTACTTTCCTTTCACACAAACATTTGAAAGTATATATAGTCATATACAGGAAAGATACATAGATAACAGACAGATATTTTTTCAATTTTCTCTCCATAAACTGAAATCACTACAATTGGCTGCTTACCCGAACATCTAATGAGTCTCACCAAGATCCTTCCCTTCTGCCTCTTACATTCGGTCTGTCCCTCTCCAACCCCACCAGGCTGGTTCAGCAGTCTGGTCTTCTTATCCATAGCTGCACAGACTTATCTGTTCATGCCCTTCTCCTGTATAGAGCATGTTTAATCATCCCTCGATGGACTAAGGAAAAACTCCATGCTTCTTCCTTCACGTTAACATGCAAGACTCTTCCTGGCCTAGTCGCTGCTTACCTTTCCGGCTGGTGTTTCTTTACCCCATTCTCACTCTCGAAGCTCTACCCACCGTGAGCCACAAGACAACTCTCAGAACTTGCCATGCACTCCCTCCTCCTGGCATCTGACTGCTGTTTCCTTCCAGCAGAACTCTTGTTTCTGCCTCAGGGGTTAGTTTGGATCTCACCCCAAGCCTCTGCTGGTCCTTTCTAGTCTGAGAGAAATGTCTCCACAGCACCCTACACTTTATGGACTACACTGAAATGACCTATTTCCTTCTTTATATCACATTTGACTGTGACACATTACAGGGGCTGCATCATGTTCACCGTGGTATCTCCCGGGCCCGACCCAGGCCCAGGCACGCTGCAGGCAAATACCGAATGAATGCAGTCCATGCCTCCCGTCCTTATTCCTTCTCACTCACCGCTGCTTCTCCATCTTTGCCATGCCCTGCTCTGGGATCCTCCATTTCAGAAATTCCTAGCATCTACTCAAATAGCATATTCAAACGACCAAACTAAAACACCTGGTGATTTTACTTATTTAGAATAGTTTTTATGCAAGAGACATGATGAGAGAAAGAATGACTCTCAGTGAATAAATAATTCTGGCCTCACAAGAGA
This sequence comes from Avahi laniger, assembly GCA_963575035.1. Taxonomy (NCBI): domain Eukaryota; kingdom Metazoa; phylum Chordata; class Mammalia; order Primates; family Indriidae; genus Avahi; species Avahi laniger. Next base: position 7,190 of record CAUYSK010098534.1, on the reverse strand, counting down.
AATAATTATCCATTCCCTATTCTCCTGTACCCATCACTGAACACTGATTATTTAATCTTCTCCCCTCCAGTTTACATACAGCTCTTTGAATTTTAAGAGTGATCACACATATTTTATAAAGAGCTATCTGCCAGGTGAGGTGGCACACACCTGTAATCCCAGCACATTGGGAGACTGAGGCAGCACGATGGCTTGAGGCCAGGAGTTCTAGACCAGCCTGAGCAACATAGCTCAGGCTATGTTTTTGCAGAGATCCTGTTTTTACAAAAAATAGAAAAATTAGTTGGGTGTGGTGGTATAGCCTGTAGTGCAGTCCCAGCTACTCAGGAGGCTGAGGCAGGAGGATCACTTGAGCCCAAGAGTTTGAGGTTGCAATGAGCTATGATGACGCCACTGCACTCTAGTCCGGGCAACAGAGCAAGATCCTGTCTCCACCCCCCTCCCCCCGTCACCAAAAAAAAAAGAGCAGATACACTAAATTTCATCTAAAATTGTAAAAGTTTAAAAGAATCATTTTTTAGACTTAGTTATTATTTTTAATGTTTAAAAATAATAAAAAATGTTTTCCATCATTCTGATCTCTAATTATATTAATAATTTTTTAAAAGAGCCCAGAAACAGATTAAAAATCAACAATCCATAATATCACCAATTGAAATCTCTTTTTATTAAGCTACTATTCTTAACTCTAAAAAGATGGCAAATAACTTTTAAGAGACAGCTAAATTTGCTTCACTTTATAAAACAAAACTTCACAGTCTTAATAGTTGCAAAACAAAAGTATTTGTCATTTCCAAAAGTAAAAGAGAATTAATATTTATTTTTAGTAGTATTGTGTTTATTGTGTTTATCCTGGCTTCTGCAATGCCCACCTGCTATACACTTTGGCACACTAAAATCGAGTTAACTCATCATTTACTGGATTACCAATTACATAAAAGTAGAGTGTTGCTTATCTTTACATTCTCAAATGCTTAGAATACTGCCTTGAATATATGTATTTAATAAATAGTGCTTGAAAGTACATGAATTTAATCATTTTATATCAATCTTCACAGATGTCAAGGAAATTAGCATCCAGAGGGTGCTATGATTCATTTAGTAGACTTAGGCAGAAAACCATTTGTTTTTTACTTGCTTCATGCTTGGTGAAATTTTTTTCTGAAGTATATTCCAGTTTCCTGATTTTATAATATGACACAGAATATAAGTGCTTGATGATTCAGAGTAATAACAGTGCTCCATCCAGATCACTAATAATTTCTTTTGTACTTCTTTCAGGTATTACTTATTTTCCTTTTAGTTTTTGGACTGAATGTGCTCTAATCCCAGGGCCAAGTACTGAAAACTTATTTCTATTTGGTAAATGTATTAAATTTATGGCATTTGTTTACAACAGATTCTTCACTTCTAAGAATTATCAAAACGACCAGTTCCTATTTGTATATTATTTGCTTGCCTTTTTTCCTTTTTAAAAACTACGTAAGTGAAAATATAAAGAGCTAGAGGTTTTGATATGACCTGAAATTCATTCCTTCCGTTTTTCCCTCAATGTGCAGTATAAGAATGTTGTGAAGCTATACCCACAAGATAAGTATTTACTGAGGCATCTTAGAGTATTTTTCTTACAGCCCAATTTACTTAAATCTTGTCTCTCTGATGGCTGAATTTTTATCATCTAGCATACTATTTAAATATAAAGGCAATACTTTATAGTATTAAAAAACCCTCCTCTATGCAATAATTATAAAGCATACAAACCTGGAAAATCACTTAAGAAGTTCTTCTACATCATTAAGACATGTTGTTAGCTGATTTTAGGGAAAAGCAATCATGTAAGTATTGAATTAAAACCAAGAATTTTCAAATTTAATATCATTTTTCCCCTAAGCAAGATTCTTACCTCTACTAAAACCATTTTTCATTAATTCAATCCCTTTCTACCTGGAATCTCCGCAGTACTTTGTGATGAGTGTCTAATGATGCCTTTCCACATTTACACGATGGCATTATGTCAAGGGGACCAGAGGGAGGGAGTGCTCTCACTTCAGCACTGATTTTTCAGAGCCACAAGAATTAATGGTAGAATATATAATCAACAACAGAGACTATAGTGCTACCAATGAGCCTATACTGTTTTTATTTCACTTTCTTTTTCAAAAATGGATTATAATAAAGTCATATTTCTGATATGTAAGAAATTCTGTGTTTTAACCTTTATAATAAAGTACTTCATAATATAGAATTTGAGTACACTTCATTAATAAGTTCCAAATATATTTCCTAATATGAAAAAGCAGTACTGCTATTAAAACCTCCCCCAGGCTACCTTAATTGCTACTTTCCAATTATGTACCACTTTATGACTTACAAAGCCTTTATTGAACACGTTTGTTTATTTAATATTATAAAATCCTGTGAAGTGGGTATAATTATACCCATTTTACAGCTAAGTGGGAGGAGCCTCAGAGAGATTTACATAATCTTTACAATACCATTAAGGGGCAAACTAGGGACACAGCCTACAAAGGCTCTGGACTCTATGCCCCAAACACAGGTACTTTCTTTCATCTAATTGTATCACTGATTTTAGTTTTTAATCAATACGTTTACTTTGGGAGAAAAAGTAATTCCATTTTACAAGCCTTTTTGGCATTTAATTAGTGTCTTTCAGTATTTACTTTAGAAGATTCCCAAATTTCCATTCATATTTCAAAATAGTCCTTCATACAAATTTAGTCACACTAAATATATTGGGAGAGTGAAGGAATCAGGCAACAAGGCAGCACATGTATCTGTGACTCAATGTGCTTTTCTTCACTTTGCATTTTGTAAATATTGATGTTGCAGCTCTTGAAGTACTCTCAGAAGTCATTCGTTATGACTGACAGCCCATGAGTGCTGTGTCTTTCAAAACAAATATGCTTTATTGATAGAAAGCACATGCATCTCCATCTAATTTTTCTGAGAGGCAAGAGTGGAACAAACAACATGACTTCTTAATATTTTAACTAAATTCAGAATTCTGCATTGAACACAATAGGCAGGTTACAGTTTAACACATACTATGAAAGCTTGTCATTTCCATAAGTAACACAGCACATAAGGGAAGGGCACTCTACAAACCTGCCACATAATTCCAGAGCACCATGCAAACTTCCTGTGTTTACTGCAAATATTTTTAAGTACAAGCAAAAATTCGGAACATGTTTTGGATCCCCCCAAAAAAGGTCTTCACACATGCCCAACTATTTGCTAGATTTTAAAATATGTCCTGATATGCTGTTTGAGAATAAAAGTAAGTTTGGGGGAAAATATGAAAAAGAACCAAATGGAATAAATAAAATACTTGATCACCCTGATTCTAAGAAAAATAAATAAATAAAACCTGTCACTGTTCACCGTATACCAAAAATCACAATCTAACAGCAATGTCAGACACGTATCTTCTTATAGCTTTTCTCAAACTGAAAGGTAAGGCTCATCAAAGACTCACAGGACATTTCTGCTTGCTGAGCTCTCCTAGCTGTCTGCTTTGATGACTGCCAATCTGTACCCAAAGGTGGTGAAATTCCTTCTGCAGCTCTCATACAGCTCCTCTAGGGAGACCTCCTGATCCCAAATCAATATTCTGAGGACCTATTAATGGACTAGCATTAAGGGAGATGACACATTATAAAACATGAGTTGGACCAATAAAGGACTTGTTGGTGAGATAAAACCTATATAATAATGAAGCCATCTGGGAACTAGACAGCATGTAACAGTGTGCAATAAATGTGGTCCAAATCATTAGTAAGACATAAAATATAACAGTAAGATATTCTCAGCACCAGATACTTGGCAATTACAAAAGCCAGTGGAGAATTCAGACATTTCTCTTTATTCCCTTTGATCATCCCAATTTGTCCCATTATTAACCCTTTAACTAACAGTTAAATGTAACAATGCTGAAGGTACAGCCAGGGATGAACTCCAGGTTCTGGGAGCTTCCTGCCATTGCAAACTTTGCCAACTGTGACCTGGCTTCTCATACTTTGGGTATCAGCAAAAATAACCTTTTGAAAAATAACCGTTTGAACAGAGTCTGAAAAGAACTGGTTCAGTTTATTCTGTTGTGCTGTTAATTAAGACTAAAGTAGGTTCAGCAACTTTCAAAGGGATGAGATACCTAGAAGGAAGTCAAGTGTCTGGCCATTCCTGAAATCTCAGGCTTGACTTGAGAAAAACTGGCTGGGCTTTTATGGGAAAGTAATGCTTAAGGGAGAACAGAACTGGAATTTCATTGGCATTGACATAGAAATGGTCAAAGATGATCTGAGAGCAGGTGTAAAGTGTAATGACATTTTGTGCTTCTCATCCTTGTTTTCTCTTGCTTGTAGAATCCTTTTATGCATAACAGAACCAGTGAACTTTGGGATCAATAATAGTACCAGATTGAGAGTAAAGATGTCCAGAATCTAGTCCTGGCATTTACTTCCCCCAAAAGAAAAAGATCCAACATCAAGCTTGCTCAAGGACTAAATTAGCAATTGATTAAGTAGAAAAAGTGTGGAAGGTCTTCAAGCACCAGAAGGTCTACATAACCTTGAAGATCCACTTAATTACCACTATGCTATGATTTTACTTCATTATTTCCAGCTGAGACCAGGCTGTCCTACAGAATCCCTGTCCCTATCCCTTGTCCCTCTCCCTCCCCTTTCCCCCACCATCCCTGTCCATAAGGCCTCCATTCTCCTATCTTAAAAATTGCAACAGTGGATTTATGTATTTGTCCCACATTATTTGAATTTTTCTCACAGTTTATGCAACCCACCACCACCACCATTAATCAACACTGAATTCTATAATTTGGAAATTGGCTACAACATTGAATTTTGTATACCTTTGCTAAGTTGTTTTTTAACTACGGACATTTTAAACACTTTTCATGTGTTTTCTTAGAATTCTGTATTAAGGAAAAAATAACTTTTCCAATATTTTAACAAGACTTCCCAACATCTATTTAAAAAGTATTTGGAAAAGCATTTTTTTCTTAAAAAAAAAAAAGTCAATTTCTAATGCCTTCAAAGCAAAGCCACGGGGCCCTTAATAAACATAAATTTTTCACTTTATACATAATTCAGTATATAATTTATTATAGAGATATCAAACTTTCAGAAATTAGGAGATTCGGATCTCTAACAGGTTGGTTAGGATTAAACCACCTTAGCCCTATTTTTGCATATATTCAGAATCTGGAGCAAAACTCTGCCTATGACACTGGAAAATGTGAACACCATGGTAAGCAGCTCATACGGGTCATAAATGTGGCCAGATCTGGGCCTTTAAATCCTTGGCCTGCTCACATCTATCCAAACCTTTCGCACACCAAGAGAGGAACCATCTGGAACACTGAAGAGTGCCTTCATAACGGAAAGGTCAATGGGGAAGTTACAGGTGACCCTACACAAGAACAGTAGACAGAGGGGTCCTGTCCTTGACCACTGAAAGTGCTAAATTATTGGTAATGCCAAGTCCTAACTATTGTCACTACTCCTTCAACCATCTTCTAAAACAGTTTTTAAAACTTTTCTGCTTTAAATCACTGTAGGTTGATAGTATTAGAAATTTGTCCTAATATATCCATTTGAATGTTACAATATTTAGGATTTACACAGTCAAACCGAAGGCTATATAATAAAAAATAACACTTCCTTCTCAGATTTTTGTTTTTTTTTTTTTTGTTTTTTTTTTTGAGACAGAGTCTCTCTCTCTTGCCCAGGCTAGAGTGTCGTGGCGTCAGCCTAGCTCACAGCAACCTCAGACTCCTGGGCTCAAGTGATCCTCCTGCCTTAGCCTCCTGAGTAGCTGGGACTACAGGTGCTCAGTCACCATCCCCAGCTAATTTTTTTGTTTCTGTTTTTTAGTTGCTCAGCCAATTTTTTCTTTCTTTTTTTTCTCTTCTATTTTTCTTCTTTTTTTTTTTTCCTATTTTTAGTAGAGATGGGGTCTTGCTCTTGCTCAGGCTCGTTTTGAACTCCTGACCTCAAGCAATCCTCCCAACTCGGTCTCCCAGAGTGCTAGGATTACAGGTGTGAGCCACTGTGCCTGGCCTCCATCTTAGAAATTTTAACACTTTAAATTTATTAAACTAAATTTTCATTGGAAACAAATAGAGATTTGTAGTTTAAAACTGAAATCAGAATTCTCATGTATAACAAAGCACAGAAGAGTAGTGCTAAGTATGCCTTTTTTTCTTTTCCTTTCCTGACTTAATTATAAACCAGGCACTATTCTCTTTACAATCACTAATTCATTTAATACTCAAAACAACATTATGAAGTAGAAACCATAATTATCCATGATTTACACATAAGGCAACTGAGGCACAAAGAGGAACATGCCCAGGGTAACACAGCTGGGAAGACTAGCATGTTGGATAACCAGGATTCAGACTCAGGTGATCCAGCTGTAATGCTACAGTGCTGTTTAATACTTCTTATCCACATGTAGGTGGCTTTAGAAGCATTTGGGAGAACTGTAAACCCTACAACTGTTGTGATACCTTTAAAAAAATAAGATTAAACAAAAAAGGTTTCTAATAAGTTCTCTAAAGATCAACGGTCTCAGAGGTAAAACATATGGTGATTAGCTTTATCAGTTTTAATCTGTGATTTTCTTTCTCAAGTGTTATGCACATGTACTGCTAAAGTGATTCTGTATAGTTTAACTTCACTTGGGTTAGCATTATGAGTTTGAACTATAATTATGTCATTGCCTTAACACGGTCACTTATAAGGTCTATATAATCAGATAATCCTTGAGTTCATTTAATGATTTTTATATAACAAGTAAATATGAACAGATAGCCATCTAGATAAATGTTTTGTTGGTTGATTTTCTCATTCTTTGCTCTATTAGTATAAATAAAATAAAAATTAAGTACATTTTATGTATTTGATATGGTCTGGGTGTTTGGCTCCTCCAAATCTCATGCTGAAACTGATCCCCAGTGTTGAATGCGGGGCTTGGTGGGAGGTGTTTGGGTCATGAGGGCAGGTGATTCATGAATGACTCGGTGTCCTCCCAGCGATAATGAGTGACTTCTTGCTTTATTAGTTCACACAAGAGCTGGCTGTTTAAAAGAGCCTGGGACCACTTCCTCCGTCTCGTTTCCTCTCTTGCCATGTGACACACCTGCTCCCTCT
>CAUYSK010098533.1:0-14947 GCA_963575035.1 Avahi laniger | reverse complement strand
CTATTGTCCGGTAGAGTGCTGTGGCATCAGCTTAGCTCACAGCAACCTCAAATTCCTGGGCTCAAGTGATCCTCCTGCCTCAGCCTCCCAAGTAGCTGAGACTACAGGCGTATGCCACCATGTCTGGCTAATTTTTTTTTTTAATATTTTGAGTTTCCTGGCCAAATTTCTTTCTATTTTTTAGTAGAGACAGGGGTCTCACTCTTGGTCAGGCTGGTCTCGAACTCCTGAGCTCAAGCAATTCTCCCGCCTCAGCCTCCCAGAGTGCTAGGATTACAGGTGTGAGCGACCAGGTCTGGCCCCTCTAAGCTCTTAAGAACCATCCTAGCTATATGTTAACACCATCTGTCAGTAACCTTGTCAGAGTGTTAAATCCTGTGTTCCAGGTTGATAACCTCTCCCTACTTTTATAGAGAATCAGAATCCTCAGAATCTAGTCCATTAATATTCTCCTGGCTGCTGTCAATACATGTTGGTTATGTTCTAAAGCTCCTTTAGCTACAGTCTCTTTCCTCCCTTGTGAGGTCCTGGCCAATCATGTTGTCATTTAATCCTAGTTATTGGTCTAATGGCCAGGTTCAGAGCTTGGGGTAGATCCAGGTGGGAAAACAGACATCTTGCAAAGTAGAGATTTCTGGATCATCTTCAAGCAAAGGGGAGAACTAATCTTTAACAAGGACGAAGGAGCAATTTACAAACACCTGGAGCTCTGCAAATCTCATATCCTAAGTCTGATCCTCAGGTTTTTCTGCCCTCTGGCTGGCAGGAGTTGATAGTCTCTTTATATACTGCCAAGATGGGCCTTTGACATTTATCCATAGGCTTGAATTGTCTTTCTCCAGAGGACCTATTATCCATAACAACAAACATCCTATTACTTCCCAAATGTCTGATATATTACACTCCCCTACCCCCATGCATTCCTTTCCCTGGGCAAAACGTTCCAATTTATCACTGGTGAAAATTTTATTAATTGCATTACTATCACATGCTAGAGGCTAACAGTGCTCCACCTACCACTAGTGATGATGTCCTCAATGCCAACACGATGGTGAGTGATCTGACTCCCAAATCCCATCTTAGAGTTTGCTTTCTTGGATCACTCCTAGCACTAACTGTTGTAAACTGGACTTCCTAGGAAGCAGAGATTTGGATCCAGGAAGAGTGCTTTCAGGATCAATCTTTCCACCAAGAGTTAACTACTGTTAATATTTTGATTTTTTTTGGAATTTCAAACTCTAAATTTTATAGATATACAAACAATTATATACACATGCATATAATTTTACAAAAATGAGACTACATTGCATATATTGTTAGTAGCTCCCAACAGTTAGGAATGTTTTATAAGTATCTTTCCACATTTACTTACTTCTATAACATCCTTTTTTTAGACTATTTAAAGAGTTTTAGATTTACAATAAAAATTGAGCAGATAATATAGACTTCCGACATTATTGTTCTTTTCCCAGTTTCCTCTAGAAATGACGTCTTTCATTAGTGTGGTACATTTGTTACAATTAATGAACCAGTGCTAATCCATAATTACTAGCTGAAGTCCATAGTTTACATTAAGGTTTACTCTTTGTGTTATACCCTTACAGTATCATGCAGAATAGTTTAACTGCCCTAAAAATGTCCTATACTTCACCTTCTGCTAATCCCCCTTCCTCAATCCCTGATCTTCTTACTGTATCTGTAATTTTGCCCTTTTATATTTTTTATAGATAGGGTCTTGCTTTGTTGCCCAGGCTGGTCTTGAACTCCTGGACATAAGTGATCTTTCCACCTCAGCCTCCACAGTAGCTGGGACTACAGGCATGGGCCACTGGGTCTGGCTTTAATTTTGCCTTTTGTAATATTCTTTTTAATGGCTGCATAACACTGTCTCATATGGATTATCCAGTCAATTCTTTTTTGTTGGATACTGTTGCATACAAAGTTACATGACTTAAAGAGAAGACTAGAATGGAACTCCAAATCTTGGATTCACACAGCTGCAAATCAAACTTTGCTGACCTGGCACAGGATTCATCTTCCCATGCGCCCACACTTCACTGTGTGTACTGACATTTCATTATTTTTGGGCAAAGGAGGCTTTTAGATCTAAAACACTATCTTGGAAACCAGAAGAAAGCATCTAGCATTCACTCTGATATGAGAACCAAAGCAAAGCTGTAAACACCATCTGTCAATTTTTCCTTCCAAAGGAGCCCTTCCAAATTTCTCAGAGTTTTCTTAGCCACCTCCTTGCCACAACAGCACCAGAAGCAAGTGAAACCATTGAGGTATCTCATGATGTTCTGGGCTAGGAGGCTGGGCTCCTAGGGCTTCCTGCTGCACAGGTGCCTATCCTTATCAGCTGCCTCTATCCTTCTCCCATAGGTGCCTGTCTCCTCCTCTGGCAAGAAAGCCATGTATGGATGTGCACTTTGCGCTCTGCCCAAAAGTACTTGACTGAGGGGTCCAGAGAGGGCTGAAATCCAGCTGTATTCAGCTTGCCAAGTTGTATATCCTGGCGCTGCATTCTCTCAGAGAGGGTGCTTTTCTTTATCATACACAAAGGCACAGTTTAGCCTAATGTCAGGCCTTGTCCCTGAGCTCACTGAGATTATTAAGTCTATTGTAATTGTGTGTTTACACATTTGTCTTTCTCCTGAGATTCTTGATGGCTGAATCCTGGTCTTGTTTAATCTTTGTTCCCACTGCAGCACAGCGCTTGGTTTATAGTAATCCTCAGTACATTAACTGAATGGATTACTATGAACAGGGGTCTTTTGGCCCACTTTCTGGACAGACTACTCACCCCATTTAAAAAAAATGTAGTAAAATTCGCTAATTATTTGTTACTACTTTACAGGATGACTTGCCTTGCTTCTTGCTGTGTTTCTTATTAAATTGTTTTTTTTTTTTTTTGAGACAGAGTCTCACTCTGTTGCCCTGGCTAGAGTGAGTGCCGTGGCGTCATCCTAGCTCAGAGCAACCTCAAACTCCTGGGCTCAAGCGATCCTACTGCCTCAGCCTCCCGAGTAGCTGGGACTACGGGCATGTGCCACCATGCCCGGCTAATTTTTTCTATATATTTTTAGGTGTCTGATTAATTTCTTTTGTATTTTTAGTAGAGACGGGGTCTCGCTCTTGCTCAGGCTGGTTTCGAACTCCTGAGATCAAACAATCCACTCGCTTTGGCCTCCCAGAGTGCTAGGATTACAGGCGTGAGCCACCTTGCCCAGCCTCTTATTAAGTTTTCTCCTTTTTTTTCATACCTGGTTTTCCATCTCTCTCACTGATTCTATGAAATACCCAGTAACTTTTTAGAGACTGGTCATTGCATCTTTGTTTTCAGACCCATTCTCTGTTCTTCTGAAAACTACATTGCCCAGTTTCTTTGCCAACTAGCTAGATTCAGCTAATGGGAGGCACCGGCAGGAGACTGGTGGTGGGAGAAAGGGAGAAGCCAGGGTAGCACTTCCCCTATTTTGGCTGTGGAGCATTTTGCAGTAGTGGGTGCATCTCTCCTATGTGGTTTCCATTTCCCCTCCTTCCTTAGTCCAAGGTTCTGCTGCCCACCTGGCTCTAGCCAAGTCCTATTCCCTCCAGAGCCACAAATGATAATTTGGTGTGTATCCTTTCAGTCTTTTATCTATGCTTAAACATATATGTCTCTCTCTATATATAATATCTATACACATTGCTTTATTTTGCAAAAAATATGCATTATTTTGAAACTTGCTTTTTACTTCACAACCTCTTGTGATAGTCACTGCCAAAATTGAGCCACAAAATGGTTCTACCAATTTATACTGCTGCCAACAGCGTATAAGAATGCTTATTTCTCCATCCATGCAGAATTGGATGTACTTGATCCTTTTTAATTTTGCCAATTTGTTTTTTTTTTTTTTCAGATACCATCTTGCTCTGTTTCCTGGGCTAGAGTGCTGTGGCGTCAGCCTAGCTCACAGCAACCTCAAACTCCTGGGCTCAAGCAATCCTCCTGCCTCAGCCTCCCAGGTAGCTGGGACTACAGGCATGTGCCACCATGCCTGACTAATTTTTATATATATATATATATATATTTTTTTTTAGTTGTCCAACTAATTTCTTTCTACTTTTTTAGTAGAGACGGGGATCTCACTCTTGCTCAGGCTGGTCTCGAACTCCTGAGCTCAAACGATCCGCCTGCCTTGGCCTCCCAGAGTGCTAGGATTACAAGCCTGAGCCACCGCGTCTGGTCCCTGAACATTTCTTTTTCTTTTCTTTTTTTTCTTGAGACAGAGTCTCACTCTGTTGTCCTTGTTCGAGTGCAGTGGTGTCGTCATCATAGTTCACCGTAACCTCAAATTCCTGGGCTCAAGTGATCCTCCTGTCTCAGCTTCCTGAGTAGGTGCAACTACAGGTGTGTACCACCATGCCGAACTAATTTTTTCTATTTTTAGTAGAGACAGGGTCTCGCTCTTGCTCAGGCTGGTCTCAAATCTGACCATAAGTGATTTTCCAAACTTGGCTTCCCAAAGTGTTAGCATTACAGGTGTGAGCCACTGCAGGGAAGGCAGGGATTTTGGGGGGTCTGTTTTATATACTGCTGTATCCCTGTATCTGCTTAGAACAGTGCCTGTGTACCGTAGGTACTTAATAAATATTTATTGAATAAATGAGTGAAAAGTCTATTTGTTCAAGGAGTACCGATATATTACACATGTGTATTCCTTACCTCTTTCCTGATTTCCAAGCCCACATTCCCTCTTTGTTGTCTCTCCAGAGAATTTTGCCATCATTTTAATCTCAGCTTGGCTAGCTGAACTCATTATTTCTCTTAGCATTTCACTAAATCTTAGGTTTTTCTTGTTTCTGTTAATGGGAGACCTCCGAAAGTTGGCTTTTTCTTCTTCATCATTTTTTCCTCCTATAGAGTAGGTCTCTAAATCTAGTCGAGTCTGTCTCCTAAATCTTGCTCCCCTAGTCTTCATCAGCCACTACTTCTGCTTTAGTTCAGGTATGAGTGTTTTACTCAATGTAGAAATCTACTATGTAGTCTCCAACTCATTTTATTCACTGCTGCCATTTTAATTCTCATGATGAGCTTTGCTCCGCTCACTGCTCTCTCAATAGACCTGTGGCTGCCTATTACCTACTGAACTAAGCAGGCAAATGATCCAGAATTGGTGACTTGCTATTCTCTGCTCACTTTGACTCCCCTTTCTGTAATATCTACTTTCTCATTGTGAATTAAAACTGCTGCACTCTTCAAAGTATGAGTATTATATTCTCTGCCACTTAAGTTCTGGAGAGAAAACAGGGCTAGAGACGAGGACGTGGGAGTGTACACACACTTTATGTACCCATAAAGTATATAGATGTAGATCTTTACTAATTCCTTAGCCAGAAGTAAATTTTCCCTAAGCAACAGATACACCATTATCACTCTCTGACTTCTAGAGTTAACTGTTTATGCTTCCTTTTCTATCATCGATTAGGAACTTCCGGGAACAAAGATTCATCATATTCAGTTATGAATCTTCCATGCACCTAATTCCAGCGGATATGCGATAAACACAAAGGGCTCACGCCTGTAATCCTAGCACTCTGGGAGGCCGAGGCCGGTGGATCGCTCAAGGTCAGGAGTTCGAGACCAGCCTAAACAAGAGCGAGACCCCCGTCTCTAATAAAAAATACAAAGAAATGATCTGGACAACTAAAAATATATATATAGAAAAAATTAGCCCGGCGCGGTGGCACATGCCTGTAGTCCCAGCTACTCGGGAGGCTGAGGCAGAAGGATTGCTTGAGTCCAGGAGTTTGGCGTTGCTGTGAGCTAGGCTGACGCCACAGCACTCACTCTAGCCAGGGCAACAAAGCGAGACTCTGTCTCAAAAAATAAATAAATAAATAAAATAAAATAAACACAAAAGGCAGTGAAAGCTTGGGATTGGATTACCTGGTTTAAATACGTTGGATGTCAGAAATGGAAGGAGCTCTAGAGGTCACCTTTCAACCTATTTATTTATACATTGGGAAAGTGAGGCCCACAGAGGGTATGACTCGTCCCAGTTCGCTGACCCTGAAAAGAAACTAGACGTCCTAATTCCCAAGTAGGACTTGCTACTAAATCTTTGTGCGTCCCTTCGCGATTCAGGGCTCCTGAGCTCTCCAACCCGGAGTCTTACCCTCTTAGCGATCCCCTCCTTTCCGCCTTCCCCTTAGGTCAGCAGAGTTCACCCATTCCAGGTGCAATGCTTCAGGTTGCAGGAGCAGTTGAGCACTGGAAGGAAAGACTAGTTACGTCACCGTCGGCTCCTCCCATTGGTCCGGGCGGGTGGAGCGTAGCGACATGACGTAAGACGCCCAAAGGGGCGGAGCGGTAAAAGGAAAGAGGAGGGAAGTAGGATTACAACATGGCGGCTGCGGTACTGGTGGTGGCTACGGTGACGGCCTGGCCCGAGGCAGGCAGAGTTGGAGGTGGTGGCATTCGCTCTCCCTAGGGGCCGTCAGGAGCTCAGCGGGGACCGAGCCTGGGAGGCCGGCCAGCGCCAGCACCTTTCGGCTTCAGGGACGGCGACAGCAGCGGTGTTCAGGTAAGGGGGCCTCCCTTTGGGATGGGGGGGGAGAGGGGCGGAGTTGGGGGAGGGGGCCGGTACTGGGAGACTGGCAGAGGAGTGAACCAGGGGAAGGGCTGGGAGCCGAGCTCGAGGAAAGGAGCCAGAGCTTGAGGGGTGGGAAGGAGAAGGGGGCCGGAGATCCGTGACTGGGGAGGATTCTGGGAGAAGGGTCAGAGTGAGGGGACCAGAATTGAAGTGGCGGAGGGCAAATGGGATGCGGGAAAATGAGTTCGGATTAAGGAGACTAATATCCTACTGGAAGATAGGTGCTGTATACACATATCGGGCTGGCTTGAGAGCTTAGTGGAAACTAGACAATGTCGGGGAAGGGGACCCAGGTTATAGTAAAGAAGGTGAATGATGGGGAGTTGAGGGTGAGCTGGGGACTTAAGGTGTAGATTTAGTTCCTCCGGAGGCGATGAGATTAGGGATGAAGGGATAAAGGGGGGAGACCAGACCAGGGGTGAATGCTCTTTGGGGTTATCTTTTCTGGTCTTCTGCAGGTATGTTTATCTTGCCTTTTTTGTTTATTTTTTGGGTGGAGGCTTACCTATACAGTCCACCTGGGCCTCAGAGACAGCTCCAAATCTCTCTTGTGGAACGTCAAGTTTATAGTTTATTTGAGCTATATCAGTGATCTCTGACCTTTGTGGTGTTGCCACATGTAATTATTTCCAGACTAGCGTCTTAAAAGTATGCCTGGGCATAAAAATACATTTTAATGTTAAACTGAAATAAAACATTGAGACTTTTTAGACACCATGAAGTGTTGCAAACCAGATTTGGTGATTTAGTGAGCTATTAAATATATTGTTCTAACCCCACTTACTAGTGCTTTGTCTCTTTTCTCAGTTATAATTGTTATTTGAGGATTTGCATAGATACGATAGATAATACCTTTTGAATTTTGTCAGATATGATAGTGGGAAAAACAGACATTTTAGTCTTTAGTGATAGATTAGCTCTTTCTAGTTAATGTCATAGCCTAGTTAAAGTGAAAGTTTCTGTGTTATAACAAAGAATGTTAGATGTCCAAAGTCTAAAAGAATTACATTGTCAGCATTAACTTATTTTAAGTGGCATTTTATAAATTAAGTTTTTGTTTCTAGTCCGTTCTATTCATTCATTTTGTTATTTATTGAATGCCTACTGTGTGTTGCATTAATAAGAGTCATTACAGTTATGGAAATGGGAAAATTAATGTTTCTCTAGTGAGCATCTCTATCACTGCACAGCAAATAATTTATTAACCTCTTATGGCCTCATTAGGAAAAAATTATTTTAAAAATGAAGGCAAAGGAAGAAAAAGTATATGAATATAGAAACTTCCTCAGTTTCTCTTTTGTTTAGTATTTAAGACTCTTTACCTTATCATGACATATTTTATGTATATCTGAATGATTTTATTTTTCATTTTGATTTTGAAGAAGACAGTAATACTATCCTGAAAAGATAATATTAGATCTGTGGGCAATTAATCATCAATGGTTGTTAGTGTACATTTTTTTGACTGGCCAATGTCACTTCATCTTGTGCGTCTTTTATGCCCTTGACTATGTATTTAAAATAAGGATCTCTGGCTGGGCGTGGTGGGTCACAGGTAATCCTAGCACTCTGGGAGGCTTAGGTGGGAGGATCCCTTCAGGTCAGGAGTTTGAGATCAGCCTCAGCAAAAGCAAGACCCTGTCTCTACTAAAAATAGGAAAAATTAGCCAGGCTTGGTGGTGTATGCCTGCAGTCCCAGCTACTCAGGAGGCTGAGACAGGAGGATCACTTGAGCCCAGGAGTTTGAGGTTGCTGTGAGCTAGGCTGACACCATGGTGCTCTAGCTAGGGCAATAGACTGAGAGTCTGTCTCAAAAAAAAAAAAAAAAATTCCTGTAATTTAATTTGATGACTAAAATTTGTTCTGAATATTTTCAGCATTATAGTTGTATTATCATTAGCCCTGAGTGTAGATAATAGAATTACAAATTTTTCCTGTTCTCTAATTATATTGTTGAATGTATTGGGTTTTTTTCAAATGTAGATCATTTTCCACAGGCTAGCCAAAAAAAAAAAAATAAAACACCATTGATACATCATTAATAAGGTAGTTTTCTTTAGACAACCTTTCTCAAGAAATGCAAAAGGTAGTATGCAGTACCTTAAAACATGAAATAAACTTTTTCTTAGAATTAAAAAAAACCTTGAGCCGAAAAGCAGCTTAGAAATCACCTGGGTTTAGTTTCCCAGATAGTATGGGAATCCCTGCTTCTATACCACAAAGACAAATGAAAATCCATCCTCTTTTCCAGATTTCTTATAGGAAAAAATAGGATTTTTCAGAATTTCTTACAGGAAAAGTCCTTTCAGTTAGAAAAAAAAGCAAGCAGAATATTGCTCTTCCAACCTGTTGTGTATAGTTTCCTGTAATATTGAAAAATAATTTGAATGTAAGAGTAATATTTTCTTATGAATAGAATTATAATTTCAGGCTTTAAAAATTTTAGGTGAGGGTAGCAAGATTTACAAAGGGAAAGGTGCTAACACTGGGTATATACTAATGAGCCAGGGTTGTTAAGCGCTTTATATTATCTCACTTAATCCTCACTGTTTGATTAGGTAGATAGGTTGTGATATGCATGCTTTTTATATATTGCGGAAACTGAGAATCAGAGAGGTAGAATAACTTAACTAAGGTTACAGCTATAAAATGATAGAGTCTGAATTTGAACTCATCTCTGTCCAACCTCAGTGCCCACATTGCATCTGTTATACCATTTTCCCCCTCTTAGGTGGTCACAGGGCCATTCTAACTCCTATAAAGTATAAGCACTGGTTTTCAATTAATACCATTTTAAACTACTTGTTTTTATTGAAATAGTATTACTGGAATGATAAATAGTTTATTAAAATTTTAGTCACTTATGTGTCATCAGTATTCTAGAAGGAAATGAATACCTGAATATTTTATACTTCACAAAATAAATCTGATAAACTGGTTAAGGGACTAAAAGTTTTCTTTTTCATATTGCTGAGTCAAAGGGGACCCAGTTCATCAAGGGCCAAAATTTGTATTTGGCAGTAATCTGCATGTGTTCTCAGAATGCTTGATTGGTCATCATCAGTTGATGCTTACCAAACACTTCAGTGTTTGAGTCACTGAATTGGCTCATGGTAACTGGAAATCTTGTGGTTACTGAGTCAGGAGCCAGCAGTGTATGTTTTGGTTGCTTCACTTCCTCCCTAACACTTGATATTGTCAGACTTTTAAATTATTTTTCTCATCTGGTGTGTTTGAAATGGAATTTATTGTGTTTGTACTAGCATTTCCTGAAGTTAGGCACCTTTTCCTATGTTCATTGGCCATTTGTGCTTCTGTGAAGTGTATATTCAAGTTCTTCGCCTATTTTTATTTTGGTTTGTTTCTCTTTTTCTGATTGATTTTTTAAAAGTTCTTTATATATTCTGGATACTAATTATTTGTTAATTTATAGGTCGCAAATATCCTCTCCCAATTTGTGACTTGTGTTTTCATCTCTGCATAGTCTTCTGGTGAAAAAAGTTCATAATTTTAATGAACTGAATTTTTCAGTTTTTTTCTTTAATGGTTTGTAATTTTTGTATCATATTTAGCAAATCCTTCTTTGTAGCCAGACATGCTATTTTAATAAATACAGTAGTATATCTTTAATGTGATATCTAATCTGACATTTAGTTCTAATATCTGGTTGATTAGAAAGGCAAGCTTTGCAGGAATTGCTTTTCTATTATCTTTGGAGCTATAGGGTGAGAGAGGGTTTTTTTTCTTTTTCTTTTTTTCCTCCAGCAAGTGAGTTATTATATACTCCTTAGCAGATTCCAACTTCCATGGCCACTGTCCTGCTCAGAGGGGTTTTTTCTTTTTTTTTGAGACAGAGTCTCACTCTGTTGTCCGGGCTAGAGTGGCATGGCATCATCCTAGCTCACAGCAACCTCAAACTCCTGGGCTCAAGTGATCCTCCTGCCTCTGCCTCTCAAGTAGCTGGGACTGCAGGCATGTGCCAGCACGCCCGGCTAATTTTTCTATGTATTTTTAGTTGTCCAGCTAATTTCTATTTTTTTTTTTTTTTTTAGTAGAGATGGGGTCTTGCTGTTGCTCAGGCTGATTTCGAACTCCTGAGCTCAAACGATCCACCCGCTTTGGCCTCCCAGAGTGCTAGGATTACAGGCGTGAGCCACCGCACCTGGCCATGCATCTTTAATTGATAAGACTTTCTTTTAAAAAACAAAACCACCTTGCTATTATTAATGAAATCTAACAAAATTATTAGTAATCCTTAATATTATCTAATACTATCCATATTAAAATTTCTCCCATTGTCTTCAAAATATTACTTTATAGTTGGTTCCTTGCATTCAGGATTCAAATAAAATCTACACTTACCGCTTATTTGGTTTTCATGTCTCTTAAGTCTCTTTTATTCTGTAATAATCATACCCTTTTCATGTTATTGAATCATTGGAGAAACCAGGTCATTTGTCCTATAGGTGTCTAGCATTCATAATTTGTCCATACTTTCTTTCTTTTTTTTTCCATCTATGCTTTCTTGTGGTTTTTTTTCCACTTGTCCCTCTTTTTTTATAAACTAATGGTTGGAGCTTGATTTAATTCATGTGCTTTTTGTTGGGGCAGCATGGAGAGGAGAAGCACCACATAGGTGGTGCCCTGTACTACTTTTGCATCACATCAGGAGGTACATAATGAATGGTTGTCCCACTTATTTTTTTCCACAAGCCCATAGCTAACATCATAGTTCCACTTTTAGTGATTCTAAAATCATTGTGTTCAGATGATATCAGCTGATCTTTCCATTATAAAGTTCCCTGTTAACCTTTTGCTTAGATGTTTGGCATCCATTGATGATCTTTACTTGAATCAATTATTTAAATTGAGGTTGTGAAATGGTATCATGCTATTTCTGTTGTATTTGTGTGTGTGAAGTGTCTCTTCTATAAAGAAGAGCTTTCTCTCATCTGTCTGCTTGCCCTGAAATATCATTCCTACTGGAAAGGCAGAATGAATGCTTAATTCCTATTTTTTTTTTGAGACACAGTATTTCTCTGTTGCCTGGGCTAGAGTACAGTGGTGTCATCATAGTTCAGTGCAGCCTCAAACTCTGGGCTCGAGGGGTCCTTCTGCCTTAGCCTTCAGAATAGCTGGCACTATAGGTGCATGCCACCATGCCCAGCTAATTTTTTAAATTTTTTGTAGAGATGAGATCTCTACAGTTCAAATAAGTGTGGATCTTATTTGAATCCTGAATGGAAGGAACCAACTGTAAAGTAAAATTCTGAAGACAATCAGAGAAATTTTAATATGGATAGTATTAGATAACATTAAGGATTACTAATAATTTTGTTAGATGTCATTAATAATAGCAAGGTGATTTTGTTTTTTAAAAGAAAGTCTTATCAATTAAAGATGCATAATAATGTATTATGCAATAATGTAAAAGCAAGATTTCTTGCTTTTATACGCAATAGATTGCCTGTGTTCCCCTTATGAATTTCTTTCCCCACATCTGAAAACAACCATATTAATTCTTTAAGAATTAATGTAGAATAGTATTGGGAGCTCAAAATATGGGTGCTAGGGATACTCATTGATACTGTCCTTCTACAAATATTTTTTTAAAAATCACAAGTTAGTATTGATTTTTACAATTTAAATTTTAGAATTATAGAGTTTTTACTTCAGTTCTTTAATATTTTACTTTTTTCCCCTTTTACATAAAAGATCTTGGCTCTTTACAATATAAACATTATTATTTGCTATATTTTAGACATACAAAAATGGATTTAAAATAGTAGTACTGATATTACTGCTAACAAGAAAAAGTAAATCTAAAATCTTCATAGTTCTTTATATTCTTAGAATACATTTTATTAATATGTACAATTAGAATACTGAGTTCCGAAGTCACCTCAAATAATTATTTTCTCTGGTCATTTTACTAATTTTATGTACAGTTAGGTTTATTTGTTTCAGTTTGTATATATTTGAAAAATTTAAAAAGTTAGATTAAGAATACGTCAATGGGGAGGGCAAGGGCAACATACGTAACCTAAACATCTGTAC
The DNA here is from genome assembly GCA_963575035.1 of Avahi laniger. Taxonomy (NCBI): domain Eukaryota; kingdom Metazoa; phylum Chordata; class Mammalia; order Primates; family Indriidae; genus Avahi; species Avahi laniger. The sequence continues at coordinate 2,249 of CAUYSK010098533.1, read as the reverse complement.
CCCCATAATATCCTGAAATAAAAAAAAAAAAGAATACGTCATATATAGCTATTTTGAAAATTTAGAATACAAAGATATATAAAAAGAAAAAGTAAAAATTTCCTATAAGCAACCATTAGAAGTATCCGCTGTTAAACTGTTTGTATAGGCTGGGTGTGGTGGCTGACGCCTGTAATTCCAACTCTTTGGAAGGCTGTGGCAGGAGGATCACTTGAGGCCAGGAGTTCAAGTCCAGCTTTTCTGGCAAACAACTCAAAGGATCATGTAGTTAAGGGAGAGGATTGTAAAAATCATATAGAGGTTCATGGAACCGGTTACAGAATTGGTGTTTTTTCTACCTGAAATGGTGGGTTTCATCTGTGAAGTCATCTGGGTCTAGAGTTTTCTTGTGATAAGGTTTTCACTATAAATTCAATTCTTGTAGTAGATACAGGGCTGTTGAGGCTTTTTCTTCTTGAGTGAGCTTTGCTAGTTTCTGTTTTTTAAGGAATTGGTTCATCTCATCTATGATGCCAAACTTTTGGCATGAGTTTATTTATATATAGCATTCCTTTTAAAATCTCTGTAAGATCTGTAATGATCTTGAATTCCTGATATCAGTAATAATTTGCCTCTTTTTTTAAGGTCCTTAAGAGCTTTGAGTTTATCAATTTTATTGACCTTTGAAAGAGTCAGCTTTTGGTTTTATTAATTTTTCTTTATTTTTCTTAGCTGTGATTTAAAAAGGAATTGATGCTTTTTTATTTGAAGTCAGTTAGTACTCTGATTTTTAACATGGAGGCTGGCCACCTAGGACTTTATTGTGTAATAGGTGTTATTGAAACCAAGGGGGTTTTGGCCTAGGTCCAGTTGCTCATTGTACAAAGATCCAATTATTAAGACAATGAGGATTGCCAAGGAAGAAAGGAATTCTTTATTATGAAAGATATCTGTCAGGAGAACAGGGAATCAGTTGAATCTCAAATCTGTCTCCCCAACTAACGGAGATCATGGGCTTTTTAAGGAAGTGGCCACATGCATTGGGGTAGTTTGTGGTGTAACTAACGAGGGACTATGTGCATTGGGGGCATATTGTGGGGGACGGTGAGTCTTGGCATCAGGAAGTCAGCCCAGGGACCTTCAGAGTCTCTATTTCTTTATCTTCCAGAAATTCCATTCTCTGGGAAACAACTGAGAAAGGTCATCAAGCCCTACTGGCCTGAGAATCTAAAGAAAGAGAGGGGGAGGATTAATGAAAAACATAAAGGCTGGGTGCAGTGGCTAACGCCTATAATCCTAGCACTCTGCCTAGGCTGGTCTCGAATTCTTGACCTCAAGTGATCCTCCCACCTTTGCTTCCCAGAGTGTTAGGATTACAGGCGTGAGCCACCATGCCCGTCCTCTTTACCCTTTTTTTGCTTGATTTTTAAGTCTCTCTTCCTTTTGATTCAGTTTTCTTTATTTGCATTCTTTGCTCTAGTAATTTGGAATTTGCTCATTATATTTCTTTTTCGTCTGGTGGTTACCCTTAAAATTTTAATACATAAACTTAAATCTTTCTATCTGTGCTATATATGATCTCTAGTATCTATATCCTCCATTCTCTGCAGTAAAACAAATTTATTTTACTTTCTCTTTTCCTACCTTCTTCCATATTCAGGCCATCTTGAATTTTAGTTCCATATTGCTTATTTACCTTTACATCATACATCAGCAGTTACCTTGACTAGATATATTTTACTGGTTTATTTGATCACTGCTGCTTCTTACCTACCACATCTCCCGTTTTAGATTAATATAATGCTTTGCTGGACCATATCTTTGAATTATTTGTTCAGGGAGGGAATCAATAGGGAACATCAATTGAATGTTGAAATGCTTTTATTTTGCTCCTTTATTTGAATAGTAGGACTGTAGGTTTAGAATTATTATTCCTTAGATGTTTAAGATTTCCACCATAGTTTTTTTTTTTTTTTTTTTTTGAGTCAGAGTCTCGCTTTGTTGCCCAGGCTAGAGTGAGTGCCGTGGCGTTAGCCTAGCTCACAGAAACCTCAAACTCCTGGGCTCAAGCAATCCTTCTGCCTCAGCCTTCCGAGTAGCTGGGACTACAGGCATGTGCCACCATGCCTGGCTAATTTTTTCTATATATTTTCAGTTGTCCAGCTAATTTCTTTCTATTTTTAGTAGAGATGGGGGTCCCATTCTTGCTCAGGCTGGTCTTGAACTCTTGACCTTGAGCGATCCTCCCACCTAGGCCTCCCAGAGTGCTA
>CAUYSK010098532.1:0-18560 GCA_963575035.1 Avahi laniger | reverse complement strand
AGGAGTATACAAGAGGTGCTATATCACCATTGTTTCTTAAAGCTGAATAGTATTCCATGGTATACATATACCACATTTTATTAATCCACTCATGTATTGCAAAGATGTGGAAACTCTGTACTTTCTAATGACCAACGAATGTGAGGAAGGCTCCTAAGCAGTCAGCAGAGATGCCCAGAGGGCTACTGTGAAAAACTACAGTGTGGCACCCACCTGGTCAGGACTAGCCTGAAAGACCAGTGCTGCTTCTGGAAAAGAACAGATACTGAGGATTGGAACCACTTATTTTGAGGACAGCTGCTGACCCAGAGCAATATATCTAGGACACAAATTCAAATTATTTTTAAAGAATGAGTTATCACCCTTAAATAGTTCAAGCTATTTAAAATTTATCATCTTTTTAAAGCATTACTATTTGATTAGGAAAAGTGACAGTTCACAAAGCATATATAAATATGAAATTATGTGGCATTTTCAAAGATATTTTGCTTTATGAAAATATCCCAAAGAATGGATGCCAAATTATAAAGCACAAATCTAATTCCTATGTAGGTACTATTTTTTTTTAAGACAGAGTCTTGCTTTGTCTCCTGGGTAGAGTGCAGTGGTGTCATTGCAGCTCACGGCAACCTCGAACTCCTGGGCTCAAGCGATCCTCCTGCCTCAGCCTCCAAGTAGCTGGGACTACAGGCACGTGCCACCACTCCTGGCAATTTTTCTATTTTTAGTAGAGATGGGGTCTTGCTCAGGCTGGTCTCGAAATCCTCAGCTCAAGCATTCTTCCCACCTCAGCCTCCCAGAGTGCTAGGATTACAGGCGTGAGCCATTGCATTGGCCTAATTCCTGTGTTCTTTCTACTCGAAACCAAACAAACTAAATCTTCAATACAAATTGGCATCTTGTTTTCAAAAGGTGCAGACTGCTATAATTTGGGATTGTAACAATCCCAAATATTTTTTACTCATCTCCTTAATTATAGCCATTAGGTCAATGCATAAAGATCTCATTTGTTTTTAGCACGGCACACAATATGCCACAGAGACCACTTGGTACCACTTCTTAAATTTAATTATAATTAAAATTTGTAAAAAGCAGTCCATGCATGTATGATTTATATATATGAGACTGATACACAATATGACTGATTACATGACTGATCCACAAACATGTATAAAGAAGGATAATTTTACATGGGCAATTCTGTACAGAAAACACCAACTGCCAGATCTTTGAGACTTTCCCAGAGGACCTAACCACCTCCTGGGTTTGAGGGCCAGCCACAGTGTCTTCGGGACTTGGCCATAATCTCAGGGTAAATATGCCATTATGTCCTTCCCCACTCAGAACTCAGGTCCCGCTCAGCCCTGATTCCAAACGCTGGTCTCCTTTGGTCTGTCCTCTCACGCACTGCGTCGTTCCTGACTCACAACCCCTTGACTCCCACTCAGCCTTCGTCTGTGTCATCCTACCCCAGGGCCATCTTTGGACGCTGACTCCAGCTCACTTACTAGAACCCAACACTGTACCGCTCACTGCAGTCTAATCCGACATCCCAGGGTCTAACATTTGTCGTCTCCATCCCTACAGGACCCCGTGTTTCTCTCTCACCATCTTATCAGAACCCCCATTGAGACCTCCGGCGCATTGTTGGTACTCAAGCATCTTGGCCCAATTTCTGGTCCTTCACATCCTACCCCTTTGCTTCTAACAATCCAAGAACATTGCAAACTAGAACTATACACAGTGTTCTAAGGAAGAGGGTGGGCTTCAGAGCCAGACTACTGGTGGGGGGGAAGGTGGGGGGAAAGTTGACCATGATGAGTTATTTAACTTCCCTGTGCCTCAATTTGCTCATCTTTAAAATGGAAATAATAACAGTACACCCACCTCCTAGATTTTTTGCAAGAATTAAATGAAACGTGGCAAACATTTAAACAGAGTTAGTTGTTATTACTATTATTACATAGAATTAGTTTAGGATAAACAGGTAGCTACATAATGAGGGAATCCGGAAGAAAGACTCACATCAAAATGGTGTCTTTATGGGTATATACACACCTAATGGGTGCGTTGCACACTGTCTGGGGGATGGACACGCTTGAAGCTCTGACTCGGGTGGGGCAAAGGCAATATATGTAACCTAAATATTTGTACCCCTGTAATATGCTAAAATAAAAAAAATTTTTTTAAATGGTGTCTTTACTGAGTTTTCTAATTCTTCTATGGAAAAGTTAGCAAAACAGCTAATAGCTTGCCTCTACTTTGCATTTAACTCGTTTGTTATAAAAAAACAAAAATAAAAAATTAGGACCTGGAAAGTATTGAACTTTATTTTTCTTAGATTAACTGAATAAGCATTTCTAATCATGTTTTATGAACCCTTCTAATCCTCAAGAGTTTGATGGACAGAATATAGCAGGATATATCATGTAAACTGTGCGGAGACAAATACTTAGCCACACAGAGATCTTGCTAGAGGTCCCCTAATAAGGGGAAATGCAAAACTGAGACTGTAACTTTGGGTTGGCTTTTGGGGTATTTCAGGAAACCAAACACATCTCACAACACTTCATTTTCTTCTAGGTGTGGATGTTAAGAGCATGAATTTGGAGTGTGAATCCCGGCTCTGCCACTTACTGGCTATATGACCCTGCCAAGTCAGTTCACTGTTCCGTGACTCGGAAAGGGACGGTACTATTAATAATACTCACTGTGAGCATTCAATGAGAGATGAGATGTAAAGTGCTTAGAACACAGTCCGCCCCACAGCAAGCACTCAACTCACCTTAACTGTTGCTATTAGCAAGTTGCTGACAAATCGTCTGGTGTCTGTGGACGGTTTCCACCTCTCAAGGTTTCAGGGTAGAGTCATCACTGGTGTGGCATTTTCTGAGGGGCCAGCAGGCCCTCCCCATACAAACATTTGTCTGCGAACTCCATCTGTTTGACATTTTAAATGTATGGAGAAGGTCCCGCCACAGGACCTCATGTGTTTATGTACACACCATCTTCTCCACCAAGCAATGAATTCCTTAAGAGCAAAGGCCCTGACTCCCTGTTTCCTCGGCACTAGCACGGATCCTGGCACTAAGAGACACTCTACATATGTGTAATGAACAAATGGATGAGTATTCCTTTAGATTTTCAAAGAGTTTTAAATTTCAGATCCTTTATTACAATAAAAACCCTTCCAGAAACTAACTCCTTAAACCACTACTAACAAACACCTTAGCAGCAATGAGTGAACAGTTAGCTGAAGGAAGAATTGTAATAGCTTCACTGCTTGCACTTCCGGCATGTTTCTACACCATCTAGACCCACCATCACCCACCAAAGACAAAATCTGTGTGTTCCGAAATGTGGTCTAGAGTGAACCCTGCCTGAAAAAAAAAAAAAAAAAACTTTTTTTTTTACCAACAAAAGTAGGTTTCTAAAATGCTTACCTTGCCTCATAAATGAAAGGGCTTTTTCTTTTAAGTTATCTGTCAGTTGTTTCTTTTTAGTCAGATAATCCAAAATGTAAATATTTGGAGCAAAATTTATCATGTTCTGTTCACCACAGCCATAAGGCATCCGAATCAATGAGGCTAAGCCATTGATGGAAGGACCGAGAACATCTCCTGAAAGCACAAAACATTCAGTTCATTCAGTGAACACTCAATAACTGTTACCTACTGATGGCGAAGAGACTTCCACTGAGGACGGAAGGCATCTGCCACTATAGCAATGATTATTCCACTGCTTGGAACAAAGTAGAAACTTTACATCAAGATTTAGGAAGTCTGGTCAAAAAAATCATACTGTAGTCATTACTGGATTTGTAGATCATGTGATTAATCAGAAGACTTTTAGCTCAGTTAAAAACATGGCATAAATTAGGAAAAAATAATTTTTTTTAAAATCTTGAACCAAAATGTCAGAAATTAACCATTAGAACACCGTCACTCTTACACAGGAAAGAACTGTTTTATTATTAGTATTCTTCACATAAACAGAACTTTATTCTGATTTCTTACTGACGATACACTACAAGTACTTGAGAAATAATATTTTTTAAAAGAGCAGAGATTGTAGTGTTTCTCAACACTTTCTATTGGCAATAACAAAGTAGAACTAACAAGTATAAGTATTTCAATGACTCTCAGGACCCACAAGGATTAAGGATATTCTTCAAAGTCAGTAATCTAAAATTAAACAAAGCACATGCTTAAAAAACTCTTCTATTCATGTCCTAACACCATGACTCAGGAAAATTAGTAAAAATTCACAACTATGAAGACTGAGTTCTAATTTTGACCCTGCTGTTCTAAGCTGATGGAGAACAGTATACTTCTCTGTGGTTTATTCTGAAAACTTACACCAAACCAAGTACAAATACCTAGGGAAAATCTGATCCTAAAAAAGTGAATACAAAAAAAAGAAAAAGATCTCTTTCAGGTGAATAGGTGGCAGTCATGCCAATATGTCTTAAACTTTGGATGTTGACCCAAAGGAATATATAGAGCTTATATTATTACCACTGCAGGTTATGTTTTCAATATTTGAAATGAACAGAAACTTAGACTCTCAAAGTTCATAGAAGCAAGCTAATATTCACACATTCTGGGCTACAAAAAAAGTTTTTTTAAAAAAAAACCATATAAAATAAAATTTGAAAATTTATTCTTTACATCAAACATAACAATTAAGCCTTAGAATATTTCTATGACTGTTGATAGACTCATTCGTAGGTACAGAGTGGTGGTATACATTTAAAATTCAAGGGCAAGGCAGGCACAGTGGCTCACACCTGTAATCCTAGCACTTTGGGAGGCCAAGGTGAGAAGATTGCTTTGGGCTTGGAGTTTATGACCAGCCTGAGCAACACAGTGAGACCCCCATCTCTACAAAAAATACAAAACTTTGGTAATCGTGATAGTGCATGCCTACAGTCCCAGCTACTGAGGAGGCTGAGGAAGGAGGATCGCTTGAGCCCAGGAGTTTGAGGCCGCAGTGACCTAGGATGACGCCACTGCACTGTAGCCCAAGCAACACAGTGAGACCCTGCCTCAAAAATAAATAAACAAATAAATAAATAAATAAAATTTAAAGCTTCTTCCCTCTGTGTATATATATATGCAGGTATGTGTGTATGTACTGCATCTCTCAGCATCCCAACACCATAGGAGATGCTTAGGCAGAATTTATTCCCCTAAACAGAGAGTTCACTTAATTCTTTTTAAGAATTGGCCAGGGCCAAGGCTCGAGCCTGTAGTCCCAGCTACTCAAGGCTGAGGTAAAAGGATCACTTGAGGCCAGGAGTGGAGTCCAGCTTCAGAGCAACACTGCCTCTTAAAAATATATATATATATCTGAGGCTTCAAATAAAGTCCTCTGTCTAGGGATTGGATGTTTGGAGTTGTAATAAAAAGCATTACACATGCAGGTAAAATTTAAAAGAATTCTGAAAAAGTGCCTTCGGATCCAACACTTTAAAGACCTAACAAACTATTTAGATGCCATTAATTATAACATTTTCTTCAGTTATTTGTAAGGCACAATTACATAAACAAACCATCTGTGATGGTTAATTTTATGTGTCAACTTGAGTGGGCTGCAGGGTGCCCACATTAAACACTGTTTCTGAGTGTGCCTGTGACGGTGTTTCTGGATGACGTTAGCATTTGAATTAGGGAACTCAGCAAATTCGGTTGTCTTCCCCTAAGTGGTTGGACTTCATTCAATCTTTTGAGTGCTTGAATAGAACCAAAGGCAGAGGAAGGAGGAATTCACCCCTTTTTTTCCTCCCTCACTGCTTAAACTGAACATCTCATCTCATCTTCTCCAGCCCTCAGGCTGGGATTTACGTGGTCAGCTCCTCTGGTTCTCAGGGACTCACTGAGGTATATCATCAGCTTTCCTGGGTCTCCAGCTTGCAAAAGCAGATGGTGAGATTTCTCAGCTCTCATAATTGCATGAGCCAATTTTATATATATATAAAAATATATATATTTTATTGGTTCTGTTTCTCTGAAGAACCCTGACTAATACACCATTTGTGTACAAGCTATATTTAATTCAAAAGTACTTTTGGTTTCGAAACAGCCTAAGCAAGAGCGAGATCCCGTCTCTACTTAAAAATGGAAAGAAATTAATCGGACAACTAAAAATATATAGAAAAAATTAGCCGGGCATGGTGGCGCATGCCTGTAGTCCTAGCTACTCGGGAGTCTGAGGCAGAAGGATCGCTTGAGCCCAGGAGTTTGAGGTTGCTGTGAGCTAGGCCGACACCACGGCACTCACTCTAGCCCGGGCAAAAGAGTGAGACTCTGTTTAAAAAAAAAAAAAAAAAAAGGACTTTTGGCACAGTGAATATAGTTAGTAATAAGAGTATTGTACATTTCAAATTTGCTAAGAGTAAATTTCAAACGCTCTCATCACAAAAAAATGTTAAGTATTTAAGGTGATAGATATGTTAACCAGTTTGATTTACGTATTCCACATTGCATTCACATTGTACCCCATAAATTCATACAATTATAAATTGTCAATTTTTTTAAAAGCACTTTTAAATTATGGAAGTGACTAAAGTCAGTGAGTAGCTTCCTGCTGTAAAGGTTACTCGTATCCTGCAGAGAACTGCTCTAAGCAGAGGCAGTAGTTCTCAACTTTTGGTTATCAGAATCACTGGTGAAACTTAGCCATAGCCCAAGAAATTCTGACTTAGTAGGTTTAGATAGAGCCCAGATACTTGTGTTTTTACAAATTTCCTTAGAAGTTTCTGATATTCACCAGTGTTAAAAAGCCACAGAATCCAGAAATTTTGTTCTCAAAATAACCTCTCCCTCTAGCCACAGGGTAGTGAGGCCTTGCTCCTCAAAGTGTGGTCTACAAATGAGCATCACCGTCACCTGGGAACTTGTTAGAAATGCAGAATCCAAGGCCCTGCCCCACACCTACTAAATCACAATTTGCTTTTAAACAAGATCTCCAGGTGATTCACATGTACTTTAAAGATTGAGAAGAACTGGTGGAGGATATATAATTTGCTAGCTTTTTGCATTATAATCAGTATTTGGGACCAACTAAAAATTCTTGCAATCTCTTCTCATTAGGACCAAATAAGAAATTATGTCTACAAATAACTGAACAATATATACTATCATACACAGATAAACCAACAGATGGTAACATAATCTATCCTTACCAATTGCAGTGATCTGAACTCTTTCACTACCAGTCACTGTGTCAGGAGGAAATGAGAAACTCAAAGTTTTCAGGGTACTTTGTAGCTTGTCAGTTAAGTCTAATGAGATGGATTGTGAATACGATTTTTCTATTCCTTCAGCCTGTTGAAAAAAAGGAACACAAAGAACATGGTCTCTACTCATCTATTTACAGAGAACTGTGTGTAGACATGAAGACAAACATCCGACCTGTTGTACCTGTGGTTTGTGTATGTCCAGGTAAGTACCTACCATTTCTTCTTTTTTTTTTCCTTAAATTAGGTATTTTATTTAAACAATGTAAACATTTATTTCACAGAATGAGTTTTTCCTTTTAGTTTGTGTTACCACAAATTGCCATAACTTTGATTCCTTTTTTTTGACTTTTGGATTTTCTCACTAAATATAGTATCTTGCATTAACTGAAATGTGCTTTTCAACAGGATTCGAACTTAATTGGCATCGTTTCCATGGAACTAAATTAAATCTGATGACATATTTAAGTACCTACCATTTCTTGATTCTTCAAATTTGTTAATGTTTACTTTCTAGCTAAATTAGACAAAACACATCATAGAATGACCACGAAAATTACAAAGGAAAAGGTGAAAATGTAATGAGAAAAACCCGCCAAGGTGGTTCCTATTATTACCCAAAGACAGGAATTAAATACTTTTACCAAAGTCATACTTGGCAGATCTGGGATTCAAGCCCAGCACCGTCTCACCCCAGAACACAAGTGCTTACCCACTGTGCTGAGTTATCTTTTTGTACAAAATGTCTCTTCTGGAAAAATATCTACAAAATCTCTTCTACCTGCACTGTGAAATTCCAACATTCCAAATATACATATCACCTTGACCATGATTTAATAGGATCCAATGTAACACAGTTTGTAGATGTAAATGACTATAAAAGAGATTTCATAGTCTTTACAGTCATGCTTCTGATTAAACTTACAGAGGAAATTGGCAATTATTTCTAAAACACATATGTAATATATGTTTACATACAGATAAGAAAACAATTAGGCACTGAAAGGAGGATGGAGGAGACAACCTACTAGATTTGTCAATAAATTTAACCAAGAGAAAACACTTCTGTTTCCTTCCAAATATGTATTTCCATTCCACTTATTTAAGACTTCAAATATGTACCTTCACTAAAATCCTCTGGGTGATAGCATCAGAAGCAGTGGGTGAAACAGCTGAGACTGTGATAGGGATTTCTCCCAGATGTGTTGGCTTGATGGGGAAAAGAACAGTTGCCCCATCCTCACTGGGAACCAGAATGGTCTGCTGGTGTCCCGTGGCATTTATTTCATTCGAAGTCATTAGAATATCAAATTTGTCACTTTTCTCAATGATCACTTTAACCTAGAAGAAAAAAATATCAAAGGTTTTATATAATAAATTCTCTCCAGTAAAGTGTTGTTTTATCACCACCCCAAGTGCTGCTAAATCTGTGAGGCTCAAGACTCCCTGGAAAGAAAGCATTTCTTTTCTATGCTTTCTCCCTCTACGTCAAGGGGTGGGTGGGGGGAAAGGGCCTTCTTTAGCTCCATTTCTAGTGCTCCCACTAACATTAAATTCTCTCATTATCTGAAGCCATTAAGTGGTAAGGATGTGCACAGAAACACTATTTCATATACTGGTATCGCCACCACCCTCATTTAACTCTGTCATCCTAGGACACACTGGTCCCATTATAAAAACATGGGACAAACAGCATAAAATATGAGTGCATTCATTGAGAGTCTCTGAAAAAATTATTCCAAGGAAAGCATGACTCAGACATTAGTCCTGAAGCATATCTTGGTTGTAAACTTTTGTAAATTATCCCAAAGTTGCCAGCCTCATCAAGAATAGCATTTCTCTAGGCCTTACATTTTATGAATTGTTTTCCCATTTATTTTCTCATCTGCTTCTCAAAACATTTTTTGTAGAGATAATTATGATTTCCATTTCACCAATGAGAAAACTACAATTATAATAAGTAATTTGCTGGTAAGTGGTAGACTGGACATTGAATCTGGGCCTTCTGACTCTTTTGCTTGTTACACTGTACCATGATGACTAGATTAAAAAGTAAAGTTAAAAAATAAAAAAACCAATGTGCTCTATAGAGTACTTTAAAGAGATATAAAGTTAATTATAATACAAATCCATACTTATTCTGGGGGAAAAACAATCAATCTACTATGGGCACAATACAGTGGGAATTGTATCGTGCCTGCCAGGGAAATGACAAGCCAAGGAGACACAAGGTATATAACTCAAAAGGTAAATCTGGCTGGAAGTGGTGGCTCACACCTATAATCCTAGCACTTTGGGAGGCCAAGGTGGGAGGATCCCTTGAGGCCACAAGTTCAAGACCAGGCTGGGCAACATAGCGAGACTCCATCTCCACAAAAGAAGTTTTTAAAGATAGCCAGCCATGGTGGCACACACCTATAGTCCTAGCTACTCAGGAGGCTGAGGCAGGAGGATCACTTGAACCCAGGAATTTGAGGCTGCAGAGAGCCATGATCACGTCATTGTACTCTAGCCTGGGCAATAGAGCCAGAGCCTGTCTCTAAAAAAAAAAGAAAAGTAAACCCTGGAAAATTTAATGTACATGTAAACATAAGGCCTACAGAATCATTACAGAATGGGTGAGGTGCTTCAGGAAAGGCAACTTAGTTTCAAGCCAGATGGTGAAGGGAATAACTTCTTGTCAACTGCAGCAGACACAGAATGGCAGTGAGAAGTGGCAACACAACTAAATGTGGGAAGCCCACAGGAAAATGCAGGAAGGCAAGAAAGAGAAAGGCATGCCTCAGAGACAATAAAAAAGATACATGGCTAAATTAAGGAAACAATGCTCAGACACGCTAAGGATATCCTTAGACAGTAATTAGCAGAGGAAATCATCGACGAAAATATGTCTATTTTCAATCTCCCAGAAATGTATAAAATGCTTAGAAGGCCAGATGCTCAGACACTACACAACCCAGTCCCTGCATGTGATCTCCATTTTCTCCTATAGTGTAAATGATCAACAAGACCTTGAATACATTACCTCAGTGGCATCTTTCAAATAATTGAATATGGTTATTTCCAAAGCAAATTCTTCACCTCTTATAACAGAATAGGGAAGATTCAGAAAAATGAAAAATGGTTGGAAGGCTTGCAGCTGGAAAAAATACAATGAGTACATATTTTTATTTGGGTCAAAATTCTTCACTTACATACTGAGATACATACTATAATATTTTATTACACATTACTTTCCTTTTATTTCTCCTTAGTATTTCACTTAGAGCAACATACTGATTTTTTGAAAAATTAGTGTATGTAGGTATATTATACTTTCTATGAATTTCATTTTGGGATGGCAAAAAGGCAACACAAAGTATTTATTATAAAAAAGGTGCTTTCAGGTATAACAGAAGTGAGAGCTGCTGGCCTAAGGCCACCATGGTCATTATATTCATTTTGCCAGTGAATAGTTGAGGAAACAACACATGACACAATTTGACCACAAACCAATCTGAAGGAACATTGGCTAAGACACATCTGGAGAAGTTCTGCTCATCTTGAAGGGGGACACATGGAAAGACTCTCTCTCTGGCCTTTGGGGTGGTTAGATCAGGTCAATAATAAACGTTTCTATCCAAATCTAAATATAGACTTCACACATTCGGCAATTTAATATAGCTCATGTTCTAAAATATAAAACAGATGAAAAGCAAAAGGCAAAGCCAAGTAATCTCCAAACTGTGACAAACATCATAAGAAATCATTCTCTAAAACTCCATTGAGGAGTGGAGACTTTCTTAGCGTAATGGCACTACAACATTCAATAAGCACCCCTTTAATGCAATACCTCCACTGGAGTAGTTGTTAGTCCAAGACCTAGGTCCTCAGAGATCACAAAACCAGTAGCTACCCAAGAAGTGATAGAATCAGGTACAGTAACTTCAAATTCATGGAAAATCTTGGATCTGAAGTCAAAAGTAAACACAAAAATCACAAAACCAAGAACTGACATATTTCAAAATAAATCAACATAACCTAAATTATTTTTGGAACAATTTTAATTTTCCATATCATTTACATATCTACGTTTAAAACTATTTAAAAGATTTAAACATAAAACAGTAGATCGCAAGTTCTCAAGGAATAGATCATCATAAGGTCATAATACTGCATACTAACCCAAATTCCAATAAAATCTTTTACAATGTTTCTATTTCAGAATGACCATTATTTTTTCATATATTTTGCATAGAGAATAAACCATATTGTCAAACTTGAACTCCAATTTTTTTTCTCTGAGTTTGCAGAAAACTTTTTTCTCTATATCCCTGTCAATGCTGTTATTTATATTTTTTTGAGATTTGAGTCATATCTTAGCTCAAGTATCCCTAAATGGCTGACTATAAAATACCATGTAGCTCTCATGATTTACCTAAGAACCATGAGACTTCAAAGAAGTTAAAATCACCCTTCACTTTAAAAAAAATCTATCTCTCCCACAACAATTTGCATGTGGCTTTACCAAATACTTTACTTAGATTCAATAAACATCATTCTAAAACAAAAACCTCTTGGTCTATTTAGTTCTGAATCACATTATGTTTGTACTTAAACATTAGAAATACATCTAAACTTATTTAAAACAAACACTAAACAAAATATATATGGCAAGGAACTTTATAAATTTTTACCCCATCTTGGTGTCTAGCCAAATCCAAGTCTCTGGAAAATGCTTTCTCACATGTGGATTGCTAACTGAAGAAAAGTCATGAATGTCTACCGTGTATCCTTCATTTTTCTCCACAAACCTCTCAGCATATTCTACACTGTCATCTATAAATAGACGTTGACAATGGTTAGGAAAACAGTCACTAAACAGAGTGAATTGTAAACTTCATGCACAGAGTGAATGTCGATCACTTAAAAAGGTTTCAAGGGACGTAGTATACTACTGAAAATATCAGGTTTCTCCTGTTACAGTGAAAAGGTAGAAGGAAGATTTCAGAAAAGTATTACTGACAATAGAATGAGTATTACAGTGGGCACCAGGCAGGAGTTGATAACTAAAGAAGAATGAAGATGGGTAAAAGCGGAGACTGACAAATGGAAAAAGAAAGATGCTTGGAAGGTTGTCTAGGATAGAGGATTATATGAGGAAAGCAAAATGTATCAAGCATCTTTAATACATAGAGGTGAATGACTTTATAAATCTTTAAGACTATCAAATTATCTTTTAAGCTTCAGGACAGAGGTTCAGGTGTCCCATGGTGGCAAGAGCCAGCCCAAAGAGACCCTGGGGGCTTAGTATGGAATAACTGAGTACACCTGACAGAAACAGGGAATTCAGGAATAGAAACTGTGAAATTCAGGAATAGAAACTTCTGGAAGCCTTTCCAAATGATGTTAGTATAAATTTACCTGAAAGAAAAGAGAATAACTTCTACAGTTAACCATTCTCATTCTTACATTTCCTTCCATCAGAACACTTTATGGCCTCTTCCTAAAAGCACACTTATTACTGGGTGGCCAACTCTATTTAGCAGTTCAAAGAACTAGGATGTACAGATATGACCCTGCCCAAGAAGAGTTCATATTGATGAGGGGTGTGTGTGTGTTCTGTGTGTGTGTGTGTGTGTGTGTGTGTGTGTGTGTATACCAGCATACCTTATGGCATCCGGGCTATTTTCTAGGAGAACATTAAAAAGCTAGAGAACAAAAATGTTTCAAAAATACGTTGTTCCTTTTAACTAATTCCAAAATAATAGCATAGTTTGTGATACGAACTGGAAGCACAGGACCTTCCAATATGTCCAAAAATATAACTACCTCAAGGAATTACAGAGAGTAAATGGAAAGATTTATTTCAAAGACCTAGACAGGAGCCCAGAAGACCATTCCATGTCATGGTCCAGATGTACTTCCAAGTACATTAAACCCCAAACATCTTAGGACAAGAGAACAGAAAGTGAAAATCATAATATCCATATTCAACCAGAAAGTATCCATACCTATATATAAATAAATAATGTTGAATATTTGAGGTAAAAGACAAATATTTTATAAGCACATTGCCAGGTTTTACTTACAAACACCATCAATATAACCCCCTGTAAGGCTTGCATCCGTCAATACCCAGAGGCCACATTCCTAGAAAGAATAATTTTAATTTTCTTTTAAAAACACAAGCTTAAATGCTAAGTTACCTCAGCAGTCTGCCACCTCCTGACTCACTCTTACTCATTTTAGAGTGCTTAGGTACATATATGCACATATATTTGATCTCTTTCTTTCTCAATTCTCTCTCTCTCTCACACACACACACACACACACACACACACACACACACACAAACACACATACTCACATGAATAAACAGCCATTTCAAAGTCAAGTAAAATCTATAAAATATATTTATAAGGAAATGTGTATACACACACACACACACACACACACACACATATATATATACACACACATATAAAGGAAAGAAATTGTTTTTTTTTTTTAGACTAGTCAAGTGCAGTAGTGAGGAAATTGTTTAATGACAATTCCATTAATTTCTTTCATGGTGAATGTTTCCATTTGCTTTTAAAACTGGAAGAATGATTACCTTTTCATTTCAAATTACACTTATATAACACTGTCCTCCAGTGACACATTTAATAAAAGGCTAACATTTCATAATGATCATTAATTCTGAAAGTGTTTACAATTGTAAAAGATATAGCAAACTAAACATACCTGAAAGACTGCAAAAGAATTCACAAACATGCCTAAATAATAGCCTGTGTTATAAAACTCCAACTCATGGACCACCTAAGGAGAAGATAAAATACACAGAATGAATAGATTCACGTCAACCTTCCACAACATTTCTTATAAGTAACTTAGATAAGACATAGCCCTCATGCTTATCAAATCTAAAAGTGACACAAATCTTGCTGGACGCGGTGGCTCACGACTGTAATCCTAGCACTCTGGGAGGCCGAGGCGGACGGATTGTTTGAGCTCAGGAGTTCGAGACCAGCCTGAGCAAGGGCGAGACTCCATCTCTACCAAAAATAGAAAGAAATTAATTGGACAGCTAAAAATATATAGAAAAAATTAGCCAGGCATGGTGGCACATGCCTGTAGTCCCAGCTACTCAGGAGGCTGAGGCAGGAGGATCGCTTGAGCCCAGGAGTTTGAGGTTGCTGTGAGCTAGGCTGATGCCACGGCACTCTAGCCCGGGCAACATAGTGAGACTCTGTCTCAAAAAAAAAATAAAATAAAAGTGACACAAATCAAGGAGTAATGAATATGCAAATGCTTTGTTCATGATTCAATCAGTCAAAACTACATTTTTTATTTAATCTTAATTTCACTCTGTTCAGCAACTCAGAATTCCTATGAAGTCTGGACTTCAGTTTTGCCCAGAGGAAACTTAAATGTCACTGTTTAAAAAGACCAATGGGTAGAGGTCAGTGTTAAAAATGACCCATACTTTTGGCAGAGATAAATAGGTTAAATTTGATAAAGATTAATATAAGCTTTGCAAAGTATCAGTGACCTAAATTTTTTAAAATAACCTAAAAAGGTAATTCAGAAAAGAGGAAATATGAATTATTAATAAGCAGAAATAATATTCTGCCTCATTGATAAAGCAATGCAAATTACAGCATCAATGAGATACAGCTTTTTCAATAATGAGATATTTGCATATATCACATTAGCAATGCTATTTTTTTTACTAGTCAAGTGCAGAGGTAAGACGGGAGAAAGAGTAGAACAAGCTCAATCTGTAACTGACTGTGAACAATCAAGTGAGATAACTCACTACCTTTGGACCAGCTAGCAATGTTATTTTTTAGAACAGTTTTCATTGCTAGCAAGAGTGGGTAAAATAGGCTAAAAGAGGGAGCAAAATCAGCAGTTCCTCAAAAAGTTAAACAGAATTAGAATACAACCCAGTAATTCCAGTCCTAGGAATATATCCAAAAGAACTGAGAACAGAAACTCAAAGAAACATTTGTATGCCAATGTTCACTGTTGCATTAGTCACAATAGCCAAAAAGGTGGAAACAACCTAAGTGTCCATCAACAGAAGAATGTGAAAATAAAATGTGGTGTATACACACAATGGAATACTATTCAGCCATAAAAAGAAATGAAGTTCTGATACATTCTACAACATGGATGAACCTTGAAAACATTGTGCTAAGTGAAATAAGCCAGACACAAAAGGTCAAATATTATATAATTTCATTTATGTGAAATATCTAGAATAGGCAAATTCATAAAGACAGAAGCAGATTAGAGGTTGCCAAGGGCTGGAGGCAGGAGAAAATAGGGAATTATTGCTTAGTGGTTCCAGAGTCTCTGGGGCCATGGAAACAGTGGTGATGGCCATCCAACATTGTGAAGTAATTAATGCTACTGAATTATACACTTAAAAATGGTAAAAATGGTAAATTTTATGTCATATATATTTACCTGCAATTTAAAAATTTAGATATTATACCTTTTTAAGTAACTATTTTGATATTTCTCCCTTATTTACATTAGCATTAACTAGACAAGACAAAGGCAGGATTAGAAACCATGACAGAATCTAAGTACAAGTTGAAAAAACACATTCTGGTATAAAATTGAACACCTGTAGCCACTGTTTCTGCAATGCTAACAACAACCACGGCTACATCCACAGTGAGCTACTAGAATAGGCACTGATAAGAAAACAATAGAATGAGAAGACAGAAAATTTCATAATGTCTCAACAAGCTGGCAAACAGAGTTAGCTCAGCTACAGACGGTGGAGCCAGAGCCAGACATAACGAAGAGAAAAAGTTTTAGTTCCAGGACTCTAGCTGTACCACAAAATACGAATACATATGGATTTTCATCTGCTCCCACGCAGGCATGACGGACAGCAATATTCAAGAAGAAGCATCTAAACAGTGGTTACCAGGGACAAGGGGAGAAGGAAGGAAATGGGGAGATATAGGTCAGAGGGTACAAAGTAGCAGATATGTAGGATGAACAAGTCTAGAGATCTAATTTACAATAAGAGAACTATAGTTAATAAAATTTTGTGGTATTTGGGGTTTTCTATTAAACAAGTAGATTTTAGGCACTCTTGTCACCAAAAACAAATAGCTATGTGGTATATTAATTTGCTTCACTATAGTAAGCATTATACTATATGTATCCCATAGCATCATGTTGTAAATCTCAAATATACATGATAAAATTTGTTTTTTAAATAAAGTATTTATCTCATTTAAAAAATCCTCCTTTTCTCATTTGCTTAATAAAAATACACTTTCAAAGTTGCCGCACAAGCTAATGACGAGAAGGCTGGTGTCTAAAAATTATTCCTGGAAGATGCAGTACCCTTAAATTATGCCAAGGCATTCAAGAGGCTCTCGGCAGCACATACAAATTTAATAAGAAAGAAAGAAGCCAAAACAGTCTATTATCACGGGCTCCTGACTCCCTGCTCCAGAGCCAACTCTGGAGAAACAATAAAAGCAGCAGGAAACTTGGATAACTGGGATAAGAAAAGTCTTGGAAGAGTAGAAGATAGCTGGAATTGGTGTTGGAAGAAAGTGGGTGGTTTCAGTCTGAGACAGAAGGCAACTAAAGACAGCAGTCAGAAGACAGGCTGAAGGAAAGGTGTTTAAATTCTGCCCTTGCTTCTCTCCAGGGGGTAGCCTCAGGACAATCATTCCTCACAACTTCACTGCCAAAATCAGCAGCAGACCCACCACCTGCGCAGGTCTTCCAAGGATAATACCAGGTCAGTAGTTCTGACCTTCTGGTGTGAGAAAGTGGGAAAAACATGTAGACAGACCCATGGCCCTCCAGCATTGACTCTTCTTCCTCTCCGCCTTCAAACCCTCAGGGCTGGTGAATCATAACCTCAAGAGAGTCTCTCTTCTTGATGCTGTTTTCCCAGAAGGGTTTAAGAGTGAAACTGAACAGAGGAAGGCAGCAGAGCGAAGCAAAAGTAATTCTCTAGTCCATGAGGCTAGACTCCTCTCTTTAAATTCACAAGACTTACATAGATTGGAGCCTGATGTTCAACCTTCCCCAACAGATATTATCAGAGCAGCTGCCAAATGAAATATACTTCCAAAGAGTATAACTACTGCAAAAGAAAGACATCTAACTAAACATATCTCATGTGATATAAGATTACTGAAAAAGTCAACTCAAGAATTCAAAATAAGCCTAATAAATATACATAAGGAGATAAGAGGAAATATGAGCAATAAGAAAAAAAGAACAAAAAATAAGAACCAAATAAAAACAATAGATATTAAAAATATAATAGTTGACATAAAAGACACAATACAAGGGATCAAAGTAGGGTAGACACAGCTGATGAATGATCAGTAAGCAGGAAAAGTCAACTGAGGAACTCCCTTAGAGAAATACAGAAAAGACAAAGAGATAGAAAACACAAAACAAAAAGCTAAGCGATTGTGAAGGATGGAAGTAGAAGTGCCAGCTTCTGAACAACAGGAGTCCCAGAAGGAGAGAAAAAATAAAATGGAGAGGGAAAAATATATAAAGAAGTAATGGACACAAATTTCCAGAATTAAAAAATGAAGGAAGAGCATAGATTAAAGGGTAACCCATAATAACACAGATTAAAACTCTGTACATGAGCAACACCATCTGACTAGGGTAGGGTGGAGGAGGACAAGGAGACAGTAGTAGACAAAAAAGGTAAAAAAGCATACTAAAATGCTCATCTTGTTAGATGAAGATACAAATATTCATAACCTTAAGAAATCAATAAAGATAAGGATAAATAAATCAATAAGGATAAATACATATGGTTCAGTAGTTAAGGATATCTAATGTGGTAACAAAAATAAAATTATATAACCATTAAACCAGCAAAACGAAATTTGATCTAGCCGCCAGAAAGAAAAAGAAACAAAAAGAGAATAGTCTAAATTATTTTTAAATAGGAAATAAAATAGCAGAAAAAGTCCTAATTAGAACAAGAATTACCGTATTTGTAAATGGGTTAAAGAAGCTTATTAAAAGATATTGACTATGAAATTAGTTTACAAAAACAAAAGCAAAATCAACAAGATACATTTAAAACAAAAACTTATAAAACACTGAAAATAAAAAGATGGAAAAATATACCAGGCAAATATGAACCAAAAGAAAGCTGGGATAGGGCGGGGGCGCTGTCGCTCACGCCTGTAATCCTAGCACTCTGGGAGGCCGAGGCGGGTGGATTGTTTGAGCTCAGGAGTTCAAGACCAGCCTGAGCAAGAGCAAGACCCTGTCTCTACCAAAAATAGAAAGAAATTAATTGGACAGCTAAAAATAT
>CAUYSK010098529.1:0-65698 GCA_963575035.1 Avahi laniger | reverse complement strand
AATTTCTTTCTATTTTTGGTAGAGGTGGGGTCTCACTCTTGCTCAGGCTGGTCTCGAACTCCTGAGCTCAGAATGATCCGCCCACCTCGGCCTCCCAGAGAGCTAGGATTACAGGCGTGAGCCACCGCGCCCGGCCCTGATTAAGATTTTTAAATGATAGTCTCTTTCATATTTTTATGGTCAACATCACAATAGATTCTCTTCCCACAAATATATGGCAAAAATTTAAACCAATCTTCATAATTATTAAAAAAATTATAATGCTTGAATTCTATTGGAAATAACTTTTCCTTTCCTTTTCCTTGTAAATGTAATGTCGAGATTTCTTCTGATAATGTGATTTGTATAAAAGTTTTTCATATCAAGTATTTCAATATAATAATAGCTACATTTTGCAGAATGCAATTGTAGAGGGGTCACTTAGGGCCTATGAGTAGCACCTGGGCAGATGGATCTGACTTATGGGATGACAGAGGTTGAAGCTGCTGCCTGCCCAGTGTCTGCCAGGAGTTCCCCTCCAACCTCCTGGAACAAGGGGCCCCTGGAACTGCTGTAGGAATTTATGTAACAGGTTCCGAAGAGCATTCCAGCCAGTGGGATTAGGGTAGAGAATGGTGTCTACGCTGATGGGGCTTCTGGCAAGCAATGGGCAGACAGTGGCTTGAGTCTTTGTCATTGCATGAATTGACTATATCTATATATGTCCATTGGTATCGGTGTATGCTAAGTGACCACTCTCAAAAGACAAGCACATTCTTTATTTTGAATTTCTTTATTTTGAAATAATATGGAGAGCTGGCTCCTAAAGTTGGCATTTGGGCAACAGAACACTTTTCTGGCTATGCTTAGCAACTGGTGGAGCAGCAAGCACCAGATAGCCACATTTTGCTTGTTCCCTGCAGGCACTTCTGAGATGTGTCAGTCTCTGCTCATATCCCTTTGACTCTGAAGATCCTCAGAGGAGGCTGCTTAAGAGTGAAGGTGACTAGCTCAAGGACAAGCCAGCCTAGTTGCCCTTAGGTGCCAAGGAGATTAGTGTCTCTCAGCATGCCTGGAATCCATTTGCTGTTTACCTGTGTATTTTGGCACCTTGGTTAGCAAGCAGTAGTACGAATCGAATCGTATGTTAAAGGAGGACTCTGTATCTCCTTCCCTAGGCCATGTTTACGCCTGACTAGGATGCTCCCAAAACTTGTTGAGCCTCACTTTGATCAGAAGAACCTGAAATTCTGTACCTGTGGAGAGTTCTGCAAAAGAGACTTCCCCGCTGTCTTCCCAGAGCCATAGTGGGCTGTGCGGTGTGCAATGAGGCACTCAACTATGACCTACCGGGCTGTAAAAGCTGATTGCAGGTCTTCAGGGCGAGCCCAGGGAGACTTCCTCAGGGTGTATCAGTCCAATAGGTGTTGTTCCCGTGAGTTGTTCCCGTGAGTGGAGGAAGCGGGAGGTTAAAGAATCTGCTTTGAGGACACAAGGTAGAAACTTGTGCTTTGAGGACACAAGGTAGAAACTTCCTGACCCTTGATATACAAAATGATCTGCAGTGCTATTGTGCCTCACTTCCCGCCCTCGCTCAGAAGTGGAATATTTCTTCTTTCATTCAGGGCTGGACTCTGCATTTGTGCTTTCCACCTCTTTCCTTTTCACTTCTCCTCATTTATCTCATCCCCATCCTGTCTGCAGCTGCTTCTTCCTTCTCTGATTCCTTCCCTCCAGCTCGTCACTGCTCTGTTTTGTTCTCCCTTCCTAAGACAACTCTTTCTTCACCTGGCATCTTCCTATTGTTGCACTTCAATTTTCCCTTTCCCTTATTTAATGTCTCTGAAGTACAATAAACGTCAATTCATTTCTCAAACACTTGACTTCTGCCTTAACCGCTGCACTGGACTGATCTCACCGTGGGTCCTTGTTGACCTTCACATCGTCAGAACCAGTGTACGTTTCCCGGCTCTGATCTTAGTGATCTTTTTGCTGCATATGCACTGTTAGTCATGCTTTCTTTGGGAGATCAAACAGGCTCAAGAGTTCTTTGACACGCCTCCCAATGAGGGATTATAGTTTCTCTGTCCCTTCCCCTTCGGTCTGGGCAGGCTCCGTGAGTGCTGTAACAAACAGCGTGTGACGGAAATGACGCTTTGCCAGGTCCCATGCCTTCGGAGACTGCCCCTACTTCCTGCCACTTGGAAGAATTATTCTTGGAGCCAGGAGCTGCCATGTAAGAAACCTGACTACCCTGTTATGAAACCACATGGAGAGACCCTGACGCTCTATGAAAAGGGAGAGAGGCTTAGCCGAGCCCAGCCTCCGGCCAGCCTCCCAAAGGCATCAGACGAGAACGAGTCCATGCAGTCCAGCTGCTGGCTGATGCCACGAGTGCCTTCCGTCAGTGCCAGGCGGAGGAGTTGTCCAGCCAAAGGCTGCCTTAGCTTCTGCCCCATAAAATAGAGATATAATAAAATGGCTATTGTTTTAAGCTACTAAGATTATGCATAGCAACAAATAACTCTATAAAACTAATTAATTCACTTTTGCTGTGCTCCTCCCATCTCTCCTTGGACGTCTGACAGCCTCTTGTCTCTCCTTTGTGGCTCCCTCTTCCTAGAGAGTCATCCTGAGATGTGGGCGTGCCCAGCATTCTGTTCCACCTAAGTGTTCTTATTATCCAGGTATACATGTTTGTTTCTGATGCTATTTTTTTTTTAAACTTTGTTTTTGTAGCAGTTTTGGATTCACGGCAAAATTGAGTGGAAGAACAGAGTTCACCTTACTATATTTGCAAGGTTTGCTCCCGTATCATTATCTCTATGAGATCTTCTCTGATTTCCTCTAGACATAAATCAAATTTTTCTCTTCCAAAATTTCACAGCTCCTTTTCTTCAAAATTTTAACAAGATTTTCATTTTCTAATCTGTTTTATTTATCACGTTCATATCTTTTCTTCTTTGCTCGATTGTGAATTTGTTGAGGACAGGGTCCATGTCTAAGTCATCTCTCATCTCCTTATGCTGTGGCTCCATCGTTGTTTTGGCAAATATTGAATATACCACACTGTGCTGCTTATGTATTTATAGGTCTGTCTTTCTTATTAGACTGAGAGTGCTGAGATTATATATTTTTTGTTTTTATATCTCCCAATGCTTTGAGGAATGTCAAGTGTATAGTAAGTGGTTGATAAATGCTTGCTTTTTTGGTATGAAAGAGAGATGGCTATTCATGGTAAAATTTCAGTTAAAACATCAATAAGTATTAAGTAGTAAGCATAACTAATTAAAGATTATGGGAAAGTGTAGAAAAGCTTGTTTTCAATTGGATATACTTATTGTGTTCTCAAAGGCAAATGTTTTCATCTCCCAATGTTTCCTAAAGCTTGGTGATCTTTGCGTGGGATTAGATATCTTTTGTGAATGAAAATAAATTTCTAAGTCTTTGAAATTGTAACTTCTTATGACAGTAGAAATATAGCAAGGAAAAAAGAGTTTGAGTCAAACTACATCTTTAAAGTTTTCTTTTTCTCAGAACATTTGACATTTAAAACTCATTATCTCTTGTCTTTTGGGTCTCAGTGTTGACCTCAAGAATTTTGTAAAAGATACAGATTTGGAGGCACAGAGCAGTGAAAGAAGGTGAAGTGGATAAAAATGGAGAATAGAGAGGTATAAGCTGGGCCTGATGATGTCAAATTCAGAGCAAGAGCAGGGGAGAATCTATGGGATGGATTAAAAAGAAAGGGACTCGTGATGAGGAGAGTAGCAACATTAAGTCGGAGAAGACAAGAAAGATTAAAAAGGCCAAAGGACAAGACACACAATGAGTGAGGAGGGAGAATTTATAAAATAACAACTATTATTTTTTAATTTTTAAAATTGTACAAATAATTTCAAAATATTGGTAATAAAAAATAAAATTCCCCTCCAACACCATCTTCTCAGCAAATCAAATCTTTTTGCCTCTTTTTTTTCTCAGAAGAATGGAAAATATTTAGATAGGTGCAAACCTATGAAGCATCTCTATAAATACGTAATTTCCACTCACATTTATTTATAATTCCTGATATTATAGTCACAGGTTTTCTTCCCCTTGGGAGAGAAGGGGAACCTTTTTAGAGTTGGCAGCTCTTACCTTCACTTAACTGAGTTTAGACATCTCTCCCTCAAGATGATTCTCCTTCTAATCCCAAAACAATAGAAACCTGGAATTAGACTATTGGCTAGAGTGGCTAAAGGACAGATTATTTTCATTAATTTGATAGGCATATTAGAACTTTGAGATACTTGTTTTCTTTTCTTTTCTTTTTTTTTCCCAGACAGTCTCACTCTGTAGCCCTGGGTAGAGTACAATGGCATCATCAGAGTTCACTGCGACCTCAAACTCCTGGGCTCAAGTGATCCTCCTGCCTTAGCCTCCTAAGGAGCTAGGTCTACAGGTATACACCACCATGCCCAGCTAATTTTTCTATTTTTAGTAGAGATGGGGTCTCACTCTTGCTCAAGCTGGTCTCGGACTCCTGACCTGAAGCAATCCTGCCTTAGCCTCCCAGAGAGCTAGGAATACAGGCGTGAGTCACTTAGCCCAGCCTGAGATACTTATTTTCTGTCTTAACACACATACTAATGTTCATAGATGTAAAACACCCTTATGAGCTTACTTAAATTTTGGAAAGTCTCTTCCTGGCCTTTAATTTGTGGAGAAATGAAGCACTGATGTAATTCATAATTTCCATCAAAGCTAGTGGTACTTGCTATGGACCACATCATAGACAAGGTGGGTGGCAGTTTAGATTTATTTCCTATAGAATTATTTGTAACTTTTCATCTCTAACTCAGAAAAAAATAACATATCCCAAGGAATAATAATAATATGTTGTTAGGGCATATCTTGGATATATAGTAATTTATATATAAAATATAATTTATATTTTATTATTTGTAATAAGTTATTTGCAATTCACCTCTCAGTTGGCCCCAGTGCAGTTGTTCATGACACAGTGGCTGAGAACGGTCGCTCTAACATGGCGCTGTAGTGCACTATTCCTGCACGGTCACTGCAAAGGTGCCTGACCCTCTGTCAGAGAGGCCAACAACATGGACTGGAAATAGTTCTTGAATATCCGATACATTTTCTGACCTAGTTAGCAATATAAACCACTGTGATTTCTCTTGGGAACCCACTGGCTGAAATTCAAGGCCTTTCTCTAAAGCCAAAATCTAAAATCTCCATTTTATCAGTTTTGAATACATTTAAAAAATGTCAAAATGCATTATGATAATTTTGTCAGATAAAGCCAAAAACATCCATCTTTTATTGTCTCCAAATAGTCATAAAATTTAACATATGAAGGAATATCAGCAGTGCTTCTCTGGAAACTTTAGCATCATGAATGGGTCTGCTAAAAATTTGCATTATGGTGTTTATAGCATAGTGTCTTATATTCTCCAAGGAGGGAGGGAGAGAGGTCCTAGTGAATAAGTTGTATAACTCATACCTGAGTTTATTCTTTTCTTTCTAACCTTCTTCCAACATCCGCCTAACAGACCAGGCACAAAGGACCAGATGCATAATTCGAATTATTGAGCACCTTCTGCTAATAATGTGTGCTAATTTTTTTATATTTAGGTTCTGGGTTTAAAAAACAATGAATGATATGGCTCCAGCCTGAACTTTGAAAAGTTCAAAGTCTAGGTGGGGGGAAACAAATAAAAACAGGTCATAATGGAATGTAAAAATCCCTGTCATCAAAGCACTGTGTCACAGGTCACCAACTCTGCCTGTGGAACCCTCCCCAGAAGGAACTTTGAGCTGGGCTCTGAAGAACGAGTGGAGTTTTCTAGAGAAAGAAGAAACCTAATGGTCATTCAACTAGAGGAAAAAGCACGTTTTGGAGAGTAAGAGTTTCGACAGAAATATGAAGAGTTCTGAGTAACTAAATTAAAAGTAGTGTGTGACTGTATTGGCTTGAGCCTCACTTTTATTGCATTTTGGAGCACACTCTGTGACGTCTCCTGTCCACTGCTTTCTGAGGTTTAATAAATAGTGACCCAAGATAGACTCTACACCTAGCAGCCTTCCTCTCTGTGGTGGGTGGGTTAAGTTGAATTTCTAGGATATTTATGGATCATGACTTTAATGCATTCACAATATATTAAGACAAGCCAGAAGCATTTTGTTTTTATTTACTCAGAGTGCGAGTGGGGAGGGAACTGAAGCTTAAAGAGTGGTGAATGACTCATTCAGGACGGGTCAGACTATAACTCAGGATCCCTGACTTCAAGGGAGGACTCGGTTCATATATGCACACCAAAAAAGGAAGGCACAAAAAAGAACAACTGACTTTGCCAACTTGAGATCCTTTTTATCCTGAAAATAGTGGACCACCTGTACACACTGTTTACCACCCACCAGGAGAGCACGTATTCAGTAGTTCAGTCTCCCGTGTCACAGAGCCCTAGCCTGTGCTCAGCACAATCCGAGGGGACTTGGACATCGATAAGACATGTTTCTCACCCTCTTAGAGTTTATAATGGTGATGAGGATACAACCCAATTAGAGCTTAATTACAGAATTGGCTACAGACACAGGAATTCTACCCTTTCCTGGATGATCAACTTCCAAACCTTTCCTGAATCGGAATTTCCAGAGGCCCTTTGAACTTATTTACCAGGATGTCCCAAAGGCCCTTCAAATTCAACAGATTACACCTTAATATCCACCTGTCACTAAGTCATGTTCATTTAATCTTCAAGATAATTTTCAAATTTCGTTTTTAGTTTGGCGATAATGTAACATTCTACAATTCATATTATGCCAAAAATGCATAGCTTTTTTCCTTAGGTAGCAATGGGTGGTGGTGTTGGAACATCTGACAACGTATGTTAGCTCAGTTTCTTCCAGTTGAGCCCATTTCAGTTTTTTTTTTTTTTTTTTTGAGACAGAGTCTCTGTCTGTCTCCCAGGCTGGAGTGCTAGGATTACAGGTATGAGCCACCACACCCAGCCCATGATTTTTACTTTTAAAAAATTTGTATGTGTATAGTGTTTGACATAATTATATGGGAAAAATTTATCCTTAAGCTTTGGATTTAGAAATATACCAGTGGAGCAATGTAATCGGCTTTCAGGTTAGCAAACTCTTCTCTGAATTTCCACCTACATCTCAGCTCTTACTCTCTCTGTACAGGCTGAGCTCAGCATCTTTGGTGGAGCAGCGTGACCTGACGCTGCTCACAGCAGGTGTCATCATGGGATGTTGAGGCTCCAGCCAACAAACCACTTTCTCTGCAAGGGACCACTTATTGTTAGTCAATTCTGTGCTGTAGATATTCATCTCTGCGAAGAATAATGCTAAGGTTTTCTTTTGGACAAGCAGCTGGTTTTTTTTCTTTTTCTTTTTCCTCCCAGTGGCTACTTTCCTCATTGTTCGTTCATCTTATATGAGTACATGATGAGGCAGTTCCAACATCTTGGACATGGCATGCTGTTGTCTTTGGCAGAAGAATGGTGAACGTAGCCGCAATCTTGCTGCCGCAGCGGCGACACTGTTACTGCACTCTGCTGTAGTTACTTCCTGAGCGCGTAACTGCAGGGTGTGAACTGAACATGTGGCCGCGATTCTTAAACCACTCAGAGCTTGTCTGCCCCACTGCCAGTGACAACGGCATGGCGCCTTTCACTCCTGATTTCCATCCTACAAAGATTTCTTTAGTCACGTTAATGTGTGAGATTGTTGTCAGGATTGAGAAGTTTCTTGATGTGGAAGTAAAGCCAAATACAGTTGATTTTGTCATTAGTCCGTGGTGCTGATATGTAGATGAAAAACTTCTGTTTCTAAAAGTTCATGTGTCTAATATACAAAATATTGAATATACTTAACGATATTGCTAACTTTTTGTGTCAGTTGAAATATACTTCAGGTAAAATTCTTTAAGTAAGATAATTTTTAGAATTTGTATCCCAGGCACATGTCAAAAATCCATCGTTTTCAATGTCTAAAAATCACTGGACTCTATGGCAAACATTTCAATAAGCTTTTTGTTTAAAATTCTAGCTTTTATAGGTTCTGCACTATAAAGAGTTATCTTATTTGTCAAGTCTGCTGTATAAAATTTGCTCATAAAATATGTTTGAGTACCTCATTTTTCTTTAGTTCCTCCTTTTTTTCATACAAATCATCTAGAACACAAAGGTTTTTAAAAGCAAATATTCTGATATTAACACATAACTCAGCTGACTGTAGTACTTTAAATTCATGACTTTTAACCACAACTTGTTGGTGCCTGGTAGTTATACCACACTTTCCTGGTCTATTTACTTTCCTGGTCTCTTAGAACTGTGGTCCCCAACCCCTGGGGCAGCCGACTGGTAGCGGTCCGTGGCCTGTTAAGAACCGGGCTGCACAGAGGAGGTGAGCGGCAGGCAGCGAAGCTTCATCTCTATTTACAGGTGTCCCCATCACTCCCATCACTGCATGGGCTCCCCCACCTGTCAGATCAGCGGCGGCATTAGATTCTCATAGGAGCAGGAACCCTACTGTAAACTGTGCACGCGAGGGATCTAGGTTGCAGGCTCCTTATGAAAATCTAATGCCTGATGATCTGAGCTGGAGCTGAGGCGGTGATGCTAGCGCTGGGGAGTGGCTGCAAATACAGATTATCATTAGCAGAGAAAATTTCTTTGCTGAATCTTCTCTCGTTTCACCAAAACAAGCTGAAAACACTCCGAAGAAAAGTTCCTAGACACCCACCCTCACATCTTCCCACCTATGAGCATCTGCTCCCACTACTCCAGCTCCTTGCTTGTCCCCTAGTGGACAAACTGCCCGTGTTAGAGCTGAGCCAGTCTGTGCACATGTACAGAGATCCTCACCCCACTCATCTGTCAAGGACGGCCTTTCAACAATTCTTCCACCTTTTATAAGATCAGTTTTTTGCTGTTTACCACATCATTTCATCATCAGGTGAACATTCTGTTACCTAACCCATCCTATAAAAAAGTCCTTTGCAACAGCAGTTCTGCTAGCTGCCCCTATACCTTTGTTCCCCTCTGCAGTAAACTCCTTAAAAAGAATTCTCTGTCTTCATCGTCCCCAGTTCTTTTTTTTTTTTTGAGACAGAGTTTTCCTCTGTTGCCCCAGGTAGAGTGCAGTGGCATCATCGCAGCTCACTGCAACCTCAAACTCTTGGGCTCAAGCGATCCTCCTGCCTCGGCCTCCCGAGTAGCTGGGACTACAGGTATGCACCACCACGCCCGACTAAATTTTCTATTTTTTGTAGAGATGAGGTCTCACTCTTGCTCAAGCTGGTCTTGAATTTCTGTCCTCAAGTAATTCTCCTGCCTCGGCCTCCCAAAGTGCTAGGATTATAGGTGTGAGCCACCGTGCCTGCCCTGCCAATAACTTTTAAACATTACATTTTTCCATTAGTACAGGTAAGATATGTATCAATTTGATTTAAAGAGAGGATGTTCCTTAAAACCGAGAGCAAGGCTACTTGTAGCCTGTTACCTTCCTAGCACAAATGTTACTCCTCCACGAAGGCAGGGACTGTCAGCTTTGTACATTGCCATATCCCCAGCACAAGCTGCTGGTATATAATAGGTGCACAGGAAGAATTTAAGTGAGCAAATAAACGAATTTAATTTGTATATAATTCCAATTTATATTTTATTAACTTTTCTTCTAGGCAATGTTAAAGAGAAGAATGCAAAATAATTGACGTGAAGGGAAAAAGACTGGGAACAGCAGGAAGACGTCATTAGTTAGTACATCAGGAAATAGATGCAGAGATTGCCCCAGTGAAGGAGGTGGATATCTGGAGAGGCAGACATCAGCTTTCTCTTCCCTCCACTCTTCCTCTCGCTAGGAGACATAGTGCAGTGAGTGGTGGGTCTGTTTCTGGGCCTTCCCACGCACTCACTTGTCAATCCTGTCTAACCCACAGCCCTGAATGAGTCAGTTTACTTCTGCCTGCGTGGGCCACCTCTGCCACTAACTAGCTGACTCTGCTTCTTCTCTCAGCTTCCTGAGAGCACCATCTCCCGCGGGCAGGACTCAGACCGCTGCTCCACAGCACTCCCGCAGGTTCACTGCACTTCACTGTCCCTCGGTTTCTGCAGCTCTCCCACGGAAATAAAACTTCTGTGTTATGTGAAAAAAAGACTGCAAGGGCTAAGTGAGTATTTGCAAGGTTTAAGGAGCTACTCAATAAATAAGTTAGAAATGCAAAATATTCTTATCATCTCACGTCCCATTCTCTTTTATGCCCAGGGTCTCTTGCTTCCAAGTTTCTCTTTTCGTTATATCTGTAACCATGTAGAACAATAGTTTTCACCATCCTTTCTTAAAAAAAACATAAAATCTTTTATTCGAACAAGCTTCCCTCATGTGAAAACCCAGTCTATACACACCCGAAGTGGAGACGCCCTGGTGCAGTGTGGGTGGGAGCCAGCACTCTACCCACACCCAGCAATGCCACTATTTGCAGCAGTTCAGCACAGCGCAGTACATGACAATAAATCAGCTAGACAGATTTAACACAGTTATTTCCTCAACAATTACATTCTGGATGCCTCAGAAAATGACTGCCTAGCTGTATGTTCATTTCAGACAGTATTAGGAAAAGGGAATAAAATGGAATCAAATGCTGAGAACAAGGGAAGCTATTTGTGTTTCAGCTTCTGAAATCCTCCATTTTCCCTGGGGATTTAAATCTGACCATAGGCAGAAAGGTGATCATTAGAGTAAGATGGTATCTCCTTTTTTAAATGCTCCATTACACTGTACGTGGTAGTAATTGGTACTCACAGGCACACTATCCACGGAAATGAAGGAGATTAAGTTGGGTCTCGGTAGCACCCGCTGCTGTAAAACTCACACTCCCAGGAGAAGCCCAGGTTGCACCAGGAGGAGCAAGGATTCAGTCTCAGGAGACCAAACGTCCTGCTGGCTGCAAGAGCGGAGGCAAATCCCTGAGACTTTGGGGCCCTCAGTTTTCCAGGTGTAAAATACAGACAGTAATCCTTATTCTGCCTTCCGCCTGGAGGGGGTGGTGTTGGGGACTCAGTCCCAAAGGGAAGGTACTCAAATCACATAATGTACAGGATTGCAAAGTTCTAAACAAACACCAGCTTTTATTATGCGAGTATTTGAAAAATATTTGTGGTGAGATACAAAATCATTTTGTGATGGTCCCCGGTGCATAGAAGACTGTCTTAGGCTCTTTGGGGAAGAATAATGGGATCAGTAGGTTGTGTATTCAAGAGCTGAATAATCTAATGGGCACAGGAGATAAATACATGTGAATACGTATGTAAAAGCAACATGAGAGGACACTGGTAGCTGCTGTTTGTTTGTTGAGCATCTTCTTTGTGCCAGGCACTGAGGAAAGGGATCCTCATGACAGCCTTACTAAGTAGAAACGTTTCCTGTTACAAAAGGAGCACAGAGTTTACAGTAACTTGCACCAGGTCATGCAGCCTGCAGGGGTCAGAGCCAGGACTCAAACTCATGCTCACCTGGCCAGCTCCAAAGTCCAGGCTCTGACCTGTGCCTATACTTTCCGCAACCTCTTTCTTCTCTCTCTCTCTCTCTCTTTTTTTTTAAACTCTGTCGCCCCAGCTACAGTGCAGTGGTATCATCATAGCTCACTGCAACCTCAAACTCCTGGGCTCAAGCGATCCTCCTGCCTCAGCCTCCTGAGTAGCTGGGACTACAGGTATGTGCTATGATACCCGGCTAATTTTTCTATTTGTAGTAGAGACAGAGTCTCACTCTTGCCCAGGCTGGTCTTGAACTCCTGAGCTCAAGCAATCCTCCTGCCTCGGACTCCCAGAGTGCTAGGATTACAGGTGCGAGTGACCGTGCCTGGCCCGCACATTCCTTTTCTCTTAGTCTTCCCGTCCCTTGTCCTCCCCACTTCGTTCCCCCATCTTCGCTGTACACCCCCCAACATTCTTATAGACCAAGAGGCACAGTTTGTCACTATTAGCCAACTGGAATTAGGATTGTCCTGCTAATTTATAAGAATCATATTTCAAAGCTGAGATACGTAGGGTGCCATAGATTATAAACTTTCAGGTGAAACATTTTAGAGCATACGCCGTTGAATCTGACATCAAATCTATACTTTAAAATATGACTGGCTTTGTGGACTAAGTCTATTTCTTTCAATGCTATATAAAATCTCTGAAATATTGGGTTATTCATGTAATGAAAATCGTGTTATAGAAAAAAACTCTTTCAATTGTAACTAAAATGTCTTCCTGTGACAGCAGTTAGGTTTGATGTGCTTCTTACTGCGAGTGTTATTCGGAGCAATAGCTTTCTTTTAATGGGGCATGATGAACATGTTCTAACACAGATATCCTCTATGGATTAGTAAATTCAGTCATGGCTTTGTACTTAACCAATACGATTCATAGCTTCAGCTTTTCTTGATTACTTCGTAACGTGGAGTGGGGCAGAAGGCACACAGTAAAGGTGAGAATTTTTAGCAAATGCCAAGTGTGAATCTCTTAGATTTCCCCGTGGCGGGCAGGTTGATGTTAACTTAAATTGGTTTGCAAATTATGCAACTAGAAGTATCACATATGTGGTGGACAGTTTGTCATGAACAAATATCAAATAAAAAAGAGTCTAACTTTTCAAATAATAAAATATATAAAATATATATAGATAAGCACAGACTGGAGCAGTGCATGGAAAGTAATGTCCATCTTATCTTTACACCTGCAGGATGTAGGATCACGGAGTGGTCCCTGTAGGGTCTGTTCCCCCCGCACCGTGGAGAGTCACGTGGGATTTTACTGACGCTAATCCTCCTACTCCATGCAGGGGAGAGGGGGACACCACGACAGGTCACACACTTATCATTATTTCATTTCTGTCGTTTGAGGACTAAGACGTAGTGCCCCGCACCTAAGTACCTGATAAAGTAATGTGCTATCAGGGAACTCTTTTTATGAACTGGAGGATGGAAGGAAGTTACCATTTGCTGAATGCCTCTTTTGTGGCAGATACTTTCATATCTCCCCAAATTTAATTTTTATTAAAAAACATCTATACTACAAAGTTATATTCTTACACCAGTTTAGAAATTGGGAAACCAAGGCTCTGAGACATTGAGCAGAGGGTCTGGTGTTTCTCCACTAAAGGTGGTGAAGCTGGTATTTGAACTTGGTCTCTGGATTCAAAGTACCTGGCTCTTTCAGTGATCCTATCCTCAGGAGATAAAAGTGCTTGTAACGTTAAACTGTACCATGTCCCATTTCTTAGGACAGTCTAGAGATTGGGACCTGGACATTCTCCTGTGGCTACTGCTGGAGTAAATATATCTCAGTTGCCTTTCCCAGTTCATGAGAGTTTTATAACATATAAATGTAAACTATGTTGAGCAAAAATAAAAGGCTAAAAACATGAGTTTGAGAAATCAGTGATATATTTAAGAAATAGAAAACTTAGGACTAGAACTTGAAAATTATTTCATGGCTTAAAAATTGAATATGCTATAAGAAATCTTGAGCCATATTTTTCTGGCTAAGCATCCATATCAAAAGAAATGCCTGGGCCGGGCGTGGTGGCTCACGCTTGTAATCCTAGCACTCTGGGAGGCCGAGGCAGGTGGATTGTTGAGCTCAGGAGTTCGAGACCAGCCTGAGCAAGAGCGAGACCCCGTCTCTACCAAAAATAGAAAAAGAAATTAATAGGACAACTAAAAATATATAGAACAAAGTAGCCGGGCATGGTGGCGCATGCCTGTAGTCCCAGCTACTCGGAGGCTGAGGCAGGAGGATTGCTTGAGCCCAGGAGTGTGAGGTTGCTGTGAGCTAGGCTGATGCCACGGCACTATAGCCTAGGCAACACAGTGAGATTCTGTCTCAAAAAAAAAAAAAAAAAGAAATGCCTGTTGTAATAAATCAACTTTTGATTAAAAACAAATATAGCAAAAATTGAAGCTTAATATAAATAATTAATATAAATATACACATTTAAAAAAATAGTACAAATCATGTAGTTTTTATTTCCTGATACTTAGTGAGGAAAATTATTCTCCGCATTTCTGTTTTCACAGAGATCTTCAAATATTAGGCATCGCCTTAGACTCAATTGCTATGTATGGGTTAAGATCTTTTAAAGTTCTTGACTTTGTCTATCAAAGTTGGTTAGCATGTTCATTGGTAATATTTAATGAGTGCTTGCGACGTATGTACGTGCTTACTATGTGCACACTTAATGTGAATTGTCTTTCTGAATCCTCACCGCCCCGTGATATACTTGGTGTAAGTATCCCCATTTTACAGATGGGGAAAGCAAAAGGCCATCAGGCTGGCAAAGGGGGGAGTATGAAATGGAACCCAGAATCCTGACTCCAGAGTCCATCGTCTTAATCCCACTGTGTATCTATAACATCACTGTGCAAGAAGTTAAGACTTAAAAATACTACACAAGAAAAGCATCACCCAAGGAAAGATAACGAGACATAGGCTGATATTTACTTTTACGTCTCATCCTTTCCCAGGGCAGCGCTGGCGTCTGCTCTTTTTAACTCTTTGGTATTCTTCCTGAGGTTTTCTGCTCCATATGCTATCATGTAAATATCTCCAACTTGAAAACTGCTGGGGGTGGCGTTCTACTTTGGGGACCTCCAAAGTGAAGGTTTCTATGAAGTAGATGCTCTCTTTTTTAGGAGACACCCTGATTTCCCCTGAAACAATGTCTCGTGGTGCCACGGTGGGTGACCACCTGCACCTTTTGTCCCCTCGGCTGTGGCCCTCTGTGGGCGAGAAGCGGGGGTCTGTCTGCCAGCCAGGGAAGAGGAGGCAGCAGTGGCAGAGGCTCTGAAGAAATGTTGCTGATAGTTCTGTGGTGTGGAGAGAGGGGCAAGTTTGGGGAATAAGAGGGGGAGAGGGAAGGAAGCGGGCTAGTATAATTCTGTGAAAGCAGAATCAGCCTGACAGCTTTTGGCAGCAGGAAATTGGACATTATTTCTGGAGGGAATTTCCTGTCCCAAAAGGATGAACTTATCCACCTCTCACATTTCCCTACTCATACCAGGAGCTTCTTAAGAAAGAAATACTCTTGTGTATGGTTCTTATGTCTTTAGGGGTCTGTGGTAAGAGCTACTTCCCAGGAAATCCTTTGGGCGAACTCACAGGACAGCAGAAGGCGTTGTCTCCGGTTGGGCTGGACATTCTCACTCTGCTCCCAGTAACCACCCCACTCTACTGATTTGTCTTGAAGCTAATTGACCACTAATTCTATGGGACACAGACTTTTAGGGCTAAATTGGGTCTTCCAAAGTCCATAAACACTACCCACCCTACACCAATCTAACCACTTGAAAACCTTTCTGGAAAGTTTCCAGGCAAGCAGCTGATCCAAAGCAAAGTGTGTAGTACAAAGATGAAATGGAAGTACAAAGCATCACATTTCATGAATTAAAATCAACTCTTTGAAATAGCATTTAAATATTAATAAAAGTATTTTTATATTACCACAAATATGCTTTTTAAATGGAATATGGAACCTCATCTATTCCTTGCAAACTTATTAACCCCATTCTCTTTCTCTTTGTTTTAAGCCATTTCTCCTCAGTCTTTCATACAGACAGATGGTCTCAGTTATGTACAGTAGCTTCTATCCTCTGTGTTGCTATGCAACAAAATGCATCCTATCCGCGAGTCCTTTCTCTGTTGTATCCCGTTTCCGTTCAACAACTCAAAATAACTAGCCGAGTGCTTCAACATGCTACTTCCTCCTTTCTACAGAGTTGAATATCTATCAAGTGTCTTCCTGGGCTTCCTATCTCTTCCTGTTACAGTCTTGCAAAAATGTGTTTGCTCCAATTTGATTTTCCTCATCACTTCCTATTTACATCAACCCACTCAGTGCTAAGGCAGGCAAAACATGCAGCAGTGAGTCATGCAGCTGTTGGCCCACAGGAAAAAAAATGTGTCAGCCAATTGTGTGATGTTTGAAACCCCAAGATTTTTTATTGTTGTCAGGTGTGTGGTTCCTGTTTTTCCTTTTTATCATAGCTTTGTTTCTCAACAGATACTAGAATGTAAAAAAAAAAAAAAAAGAAAGAAAAATTAAAACAAACATAAAAGCAATTCTTTTTTCATTTCTAGGCTGAAGAAAGAGGGTAATAAACTTGATGATTCTTGCAAAATGAGAGACAAGCAGAGGACATGAAAATATTCTGCATTTTGAAGATAGGAAGCTTGTAATTTGAAGAGAATGTAACCCTCAAAAATGGCAAAAATACATCTTTTTAAAGACTGTATGTTATATTGGGGTTTTCTTTCTCTCTTGTTTAACTGTTAGGAAATTAGACTCATTTATGGATTCTTCCAAAGCTCATTTCATGCCCCTTTAATTCACATCATTTTTCTTATCTCTAGCAGTCACAAATCTCAAATAATTAGACTAAGGTGACCCAACTAAGAAACCAGCGGACGTGAGTGGGGGCGGTGGTAGCGCTGAGGTCAGCGTGGTCGGGGAACACATACGCATCACTCCTTGCTCTTCGGTGATTTCAAATTCCAGTTTCTGAAGGAAAATCTAATGTCAAGTGGAGAAGCATGCACGTCTTTGAAAATTCAGAGAACACGTGATTCACATTAGTGTTATTTTTCTTGATTTTAAAAATGAAGGAGCTGCAACATTGCATGATTTGAGACAAAGTATAAATCACTTAACAGAATTATTATGCTGTACGATTGCTGTAAATTCAACAAAAAGTTTTAATTGCCCTAAATTTATGTGAAACTTTGTGACGTTCTCTTTAGAGGTGGGCAGTTGATCTTTCCTGGGACATTTTGCTTCCTCAGTGAAGTATTCTCTGTGGAGATGTGAAATTCCCTTCTGCGGTGGCTGGGGTGGGTGCACTTGACTTCCACTGTTCGTGTTCTCATCCTGATTTTGCTAGATTTGTGTTGTCCTTTTGCCCGAAGAAGGTTCCCACAGCATGTAACGATGATTTCCAGAACAAGTGATCCTTGTGGTCAGCTCCTCTACCACACTGTTCAGAAATTCAGGACACTGCGAATTATTGTCCCAAGACCAGAAGAGAAGTAATGTTGAGGACTTGGGTCATTTGAGGTTACCGTGGCCTCTTGTTACTGACGGACCTCATCAGTATTGCACAACACCACACGTACCCTGTGAATACTCTGGCTATATTGCATGTATAAGCTAGAACAATGTGAGGCACTGACTTATGCACCAGCAACGTCAGACTTTGGGATGGGCTATGTCTGAGCCTTTCACTTGGATGTTCATGATTGTCTGTGCTTATGGGGGGATTCCGAAATTATTTGCTAGATAGGTGCTGGTGTTCTTTGGTCATATGAAAAAGAAGAAGTAGATGGAAGATTGGTAATGTGGATATGTTAGGTTCATAGATACGCATATATATAAATGTCTTTGTGTGTATATGTGTGTATGTATGTATGTGTATGTTTGCATGTATATATATAAGGAGAAATAGCTCTTAAAATTATAAAAGCCACTCAAAACAATTGTATTATTATTGTTATTATTATTTTTTCAAGAGATGGGATTCTCACTGTATCGCCCAGGCTGGAGTGTTCACAGCAACCTTGAACTTTTGGGCTCAAGTGATCCTCCCACCTCAGCCTCCTGAGTAGCTGGGATTAAGGCACATGCCACTGTTCCTGGCTTCAAAACAATTTCAGGTAATTTCTCTAACATGTGCATCAAATACTACCTTACATTTCATACTTATTTTATCTGTGGTTTTATAAATGTTAGGTAAAATAACTCTTTTCTATTAGATATTTAAAATATGTTTGAAGAGTTGTGGTACTGTAAAAACTTCATCAGATCTCCAAATATTTTTAATCTTGTATTTGAGAGAGTCTTCTGTCCTCTCCATTTATATTATATTCAGGAAAAATAAACAATCATTTCAAATAAAAAAGAAACTCATTTTTGAACTTCATTCTATTTTGGAGGATCAGAAACAGTCAGTCTGTCCTTCATCATTTCCCTTAGAATATTTCATCATATCACTTTAAATCATGAGTCTTAAAAATGCCTTTCCATCTTGAACATGATGTGTATTCTAGGCTAGATAGTGAGGCCACAGAGTACAAGTCATGGATCTCCCCTGAGTCCAAGCCAGCACCCAGGACACGTGAGGGGAGCAGCCAGGAGCAGGAATGCATTGACTTAGGAGAAAGCAACCGAAAATACACTGACCCTTCAGCACAGGAGCAGTGACCAGGTATAATAGAAACTGGTATAAGGATTAATGTCAGAAAGAAATTTTTTATTTAAGTAATTTTTGTTATTTCTCTTAATACTAGAGTAAAGCATGTTCATTTTAGAAATTTAAAAGAAGAAACAGGACGGGAAACCCACTTTGCAGATTACCACCAGTAACATTGTGGTGTATTTTTTTCCCCTCTCATTTTCCTTCCTTTGGACCATGATTGTTGTACACATGGCTTTCTAGTTGTTTTTCCCTACTTATCGTGAATGGTTTTCCACGTCACTAAGTATTTTAAATTCTGGTTGATAATAACTGCACATATATTCCATACACAAATACTTTTGGGTAAATTCTTTCCAAAGGGTGAATTCTTTTGACTTTTAAAAACAGTTGCAAATTTTATTATGAAATAATGAAAAATTGTGAGCAAGGTATGCTTTGTATCAGGTGCCTACTTACTTCTTTCTGATACCTCCTCTTATCCTGGCATCGAACGGGTACCATACCCTCAACAGTAGCCTATTCAGGAACACCTCTTCCAGAACAATCTGCAACTTGAAAACCAAGCCTTTCTCCTGAACTCAATTGAGTCTTTTCTTTCAGGACTTTCCTGAGAAAATCTACTCTTCCCTGGGTATTTGCATTTCAAAAAGGATACTGAAAATGTGAAGTGAATCTCTCCTAGAATTTTAGTTAGTGCATCCTCAGCTCGTGTTGCATCCTTTCGGGGAAATATGCTGCTCTGTCTACATTTGTAGGCCATAGCTGTTGCCCAATTATTTCATAACTTTGAGGCTTGTCTTCTCAGTAATGCTGGCAGTTTCCCTTAGAAGAGGTCCAGGGAGGGAAACTTTTCTTGTTCCTGCTCAAAGCTTAGCATAATTCCTGATATATTGCAAGTAATAAAAATAGTGATGATGGTAATAATACTTTTAAAAGCAGTTCACTTAATCTGAGTGGTTAGATAAGACCCTCAAATCTGAGATCACAGAACAACTGATCACACAACTAAACATGGTTAGTTTTAGCAATGAAGGGATGTTTCTTATAACGCTACTCTGGGGGCAGAGGTCACAAAGACGATGGCCAGAGGAGAAGCATGAGGAAAGTTTGCCTGTTGAACAAGAGGTTCAGTGATGTGAAGCAGAATGGTTAGGTTTATGTCTAGGGTTAGAACATCTTGAGTACATTAAGTATATTTTGAGATAATGGACCTCAGATTGATAACGTTGTCAGAGTTTCTAATAATCATGGCATTCTTTTCTGTTGAACCATGCCCAGCTAAGCAGATAATCCTGCTCATGAGAGTCACATTTCCATGAGTGGAAGATGAATAATAATCTCTTTTAAATAGTAGAGATAGGATTAAGCCCTGAGGTGACATGCCTTTGCCACTACTGTTCCTCTTTCTAAAATATTCTTTGTCTCCTTTCCTAACAAACTCTTATTCATCCTCCAAGATCCAGCTCACACAGTCCTTCAAACACTTACTGATGCCCTAGGCTGAGTCTGCACAGCCCAGGTCTTTCTCTTTAGTGGTTTCACTGCATTCTTACTCTTTGTTCACGAATATCACACTGTGGGCATTATATTGGCACTGAAAGTCCCTGCACCCTACTCTGCTGTGAACTGGGCAAGTATAGGGACCATATTCTATTTTGCTTTGCATTCCAGACGCTTATCACAGGCCATTGTTCATGATAGGTACACAATAAATTTTACCAAGGGAATGATGTTTCACAAGTCATGTTGCAAGTTACTGACAAAGCCAATAAAACCAAGTACAACGATGGGCTTTGTTATGTTTTCTTTGGCTATCTTGGTCAAAACACATAACAAATTGGGGTGTTTAGCTTTAGTCTATGACATCCACA
Source organism: Avahi laniger (assembly GCA_963575035.1). Lineage (NCBI taxonomy): Eukaryota > Metazoa > Chordata > Mammalia > Primates > Indriidae > Avahi > Avahi laniger. The sequence continues at coordinate 45,598 of CAUYSK010098529.1, read as the reverse complement.
AGGCCCTGGTTTCCTTGCTTTCCATTCTTTGCCTTGGGTCATCCTTCTCAAACCATACTGGCCTCTTTCCAATATTCCTGAGCACATTTCTATCACAGAAGCCTTTTCTCTTTTGGTTTTCTGTGGAATAATTTTCCTCTAGCTATTTGCATGACTCGGTTTATCATTTCATTATGCCTCATACCCTCAAAGATCACCTGGTTTAAAACAGCAAACTTCTCAACTCCATGACTCTAACCTGATTTGTATTTCTTTATAACACTTAATTCATATTATGATACATATTTTTTTACTTATGTAAAACGATACAATGAGAAAATGGACAAAAGATATGAACAGACATTTCATTGAAGAGGACACACAGATGGCAGATAAGCAGGTGAAAAGGTGTTTAACGTCATTAGCCAGTGGAGAAGTGCAAATTAAAATCTAAATGAAACATCATTATACAACTATCAAAATGGCTAAGATAAAATACAGTGATATAGCACCTCATGTACATGGAGTCATACAATATTCGTCCTTTCATCTGACAGTGTTTCTTGTACTGCACTATGTGGGATATAAAAGAAGTGTGTAATTTCTGAGATAATGCTTTAGAATTAAATTCTAATAGGATATTCCATACATCCCAAGTTTTCTATAATCTGCAAAGAATGTGAATCCTGAGGATCTGATCTGTTGATACAGAGATTGCCCGGAATGCATACCTACATTAAAAATAAATATACTATAAGGAATCTTTTCACTCAGTTTTATTTGAAGGGGTACCTATTAGACCTTTTGTTTTCCATATCCTGAGTTAGACACTCCAGGGGTGGAAATTCAATAGCACTGACCCCTTTCCATAAACAGGGCGGATGTTCCATCCTCAGTAGGAAGAATCCCGGGTCAAATAACATTCCAATCTATATGGGAAGAGAGGCATAACAATGTCAGAGAGTATTATTTCTAATTTAGAGACAGTCGACTGAAGACAGAGGGATAAATTTGTCATTTAGTTTTTTAAGGTGGTATAGAGATCCTGAAGATCGGTACATCTTTGGAAAATGGTTTATGTATGACAGAGAAAATTTTCTCATGGCTATTGTATCGGTTTCCCAAGTCTGCTGCAACAAATTGCCACAACTGGGTGGCTTAAAAGCAAAAATTTATTCTCTCTTAGTTCCTGAAGTCAGAAGTTTGAAATCTAGGTGTCAGCTGGGCCATGCTCCTTCTGCAAAGAACTTGAATCCCAAAGATCTGACCTGTTGATACAGAGATAGTGATAAATATCTAATTAAAAAGAAATACACCGTAAGGATTCTTTTCACTTACTGGTTTTGGTGAGTAGTGAGAAAGATAGGAGTCAACATCCCTTCCTTAGAGAGAAAGGAAAAGTCTCTGAGGAAAAAACTGTCCTTTGTGTCTTTGCTAGTTTCTGGTGGTTGCCAGCCGTCCTTGGTGTTCCTCTCTCTGTGCTTGTCTCTTTTGAGGACACCAGTCATTGGATTAGGGGCCAGCCTACCAACAAGATCTCATTTGAACATAATTACATCTGCAAAGACCTTATTCCCAAATAAGGTCACATTCAGAAGCACTGAGGCTCAGGACTTGAATATAGCTTTTCGATGGACACAATTCAACCCACACGGCTGTCATTGTTTCCTTTAGGAAAACAGTAAAGGACAAAATCTTGTGTCAGCCTTGAGGCAATAAGGATCTATTTTCTGTGGTCAGTTGTTATCTTGGAAAATACGCATGTCTGTCCACATGGAAAGTGTTGGTGGCCACTTACTGATTTTGGGGAGCAGTAAGAAAGATAACAGTCAACATCTCATCCCTGGAAAGGAAGGAAAAACATCTGTATTGTCAGAATTCTTTCCAGTTATCTCTGCTATAATACCTTTTACCCAGTTCACACAGCCTATCAGTAGCAGCCAAAAGACTCAGCACTTCTGTGATTTAAATTCAGCAGCTTAGAGTGGACGAAAGGTCAAATTCCTCCTTTGTGGACATGTGCGTGGATGTGACAATCTAACCTGTATCACTGGTCACTTTGTTTTGGAGCCAATATAGGCATTCATTTTAGGTAAACATCATTTATAAGGTAAAAAAAATGAGGATAAAACATGTCTTATACCATGATGCTTTTAACTGGGGCAGGAAATCAAATCAAGAGCCTGTAGCACGTTCCTTCTGGAAAATCTGTTAAAGGAAGGAAGTTCCCTAAGGGATTTTTAATCCTCCTGCACAGGACTTTGTTTTTAGAAGGCCGTTCAAAAAAAAAAAAAAAATCTGTACAAAATGCCCTACAGGGCACTCATGACATGCTTAGGAAAAATTTATAATGCTGCAGCATTATGCTAAAAGATATTGTATCCACTGTCCTCCTTGAATAAGAAGAGTCACATTAAGAAATGGCAGGTGTCCTCAGAGTTTTGGACTTACTAGGAAGAGTGAGTAGTGGCAGGAATAATAATTCAAAAGCTCCGAAAATAGGACCAACCCAAAGAAAACAAATTGGAATGGAGTGGGGCAATAGGCTTTTTCCTTTTTTCAAGGAAAATTTCTTTCCTGTTACTTTTCGGGAACCCAGGAACTCAAGACATTGGGTCCCTGCTGGCTTTCCTGTTGACACTTAGTGGCCTGTGCAGTGAATGCATTTCTCACATCAAAGGAAAGAAAATGAAGCTGCAATGGAAACAGCAGAGCTAACAGTTTCATGAGGTTATGAGACAAGAAAATTTGAGATGGCACTAAAAGCTGACATTCTTAACCCAAAGAAATAGGTGGTGCTAGTTGGCTCAGGTGGTGAACACATGGTGGTGATGAGGTGAAGGTCTTGGGTTTCTCCCACCAAGGGTCTCCTCCTCCTTCTGGGGCTTGGCCCAGGCTTTTCTAGATGTTCTGCCCAATTACTCTGCAAATGTTCTCAAGTGGTCACAGGGAGTTTCCCTTCAGAGCATAGCCAGATGGTGCAGCAATCTGAGTGGTGTCTATTCTACAAACTTTGGTCAACTGTTGTGTAACTTTGTGGAAGCACAAATAGTGCCCATCAATTTCCAATATTAAAAGTCTGTCCTAAATGCGTGGAGTATTTTCTGCATCAAATCTCTTTATCATTAACAAGAGCTTTCTAATATTTAATTTTGGCTCAAGATTTAAGCATCTCATTTTAAATATTATCATTCGGTGAGTGCCAGGGAGAGATCTATTGTTCTATACGTATGACATGAAAAAATATGAATAATAAATACACTTGCTCTTGAATAGAAGCAGTGCTCCCCTACTAGGCTGGAGAGAGGAGGAGGACAGGGAGAAAGGGACTCCTTGCAGACAGCTCAGCCCGCTGGGCACGCCTTGCTCTCCAAGGAGATGCCCACCCAGCTCTTCCTCCTCCAGAGTGGCTGCCCTGAGAACCACTCACTGTCATCTGTGCCACCATTATTCATGGAAATGTGTAAACCCCTTCACTGTACCAGCGACGAGAGAAGGTTGAGGTCATGTACCCATTGCAATCCACAATCCTTCTAAGACAACAGAATCCTGACCGTCTCCACACCTGGAATTGGCTTTGAGTCCTAGTGTGGCAAAGCATCGCATTTGCCTGATAAGGATGGGTTTTCATTGCACTTGCATAATAACCATATGAATTAATCAACAATAACAAAACACTTTTTTTCAGCTAGAGTTTTTCTAAACACAGCCTCCTTTCTAGACTGAACATTCACTTCACCAATGATTGGTCAAAGTTCTCTGCAGGCAGAAGTCCCAGGCTCCTGCCCTGCTTCCTCTCCCTCCAGGCACACGCTGGGAAGCATTTCTTACAACTCTCTCTTCTCTGCCAGGGATTTCTGACAGATTATTTGCAGTTTAACGCAAACACACCAACATATTCCCTCTTTTATTCTATCTTTTCTCTTCTTCAAGTTGTAAAATTCAAGTACATAAATGAAATTGCTAGACGGATTTTTTTTTTTTTATTTTAAGGCAGAGTGCCTCCTTGAGGCAAAAGCTTCCCTGGCAGCAGCGAGCATCTAATTCTTCGTATCTTCCATGGCACCTGCTATGATACCTTCCAATAACTGACTCTCGTGGACTGGTGTTGACTGAATGAATGTAAGTCCCTGAGAGGCTGGTGGACCCGAGGATGGGGCCTTCCCAAATTTGTGAATGAATGAATTCCAGTGAATAAATTCTAATAATGTTAGTTATTTGCATTCACTTCCTTTTCCATTCATTCAAACACTATTGATAGAACATGTGCCAGACATTTTGCCAGGAAACTACAGTGAGCGAAAAAAGGGGCACATCCCTGCTCTTGAGAAGCTTGCATCCTAGTGGGGACATAAGCACACAATCACAGCCAGAGCGGGTGTGGAGTGAGTGCTCTGATGGAAACGGCACACCTGTGTGTGAGCTTGTGACAAAAGAACATGAGGCAGACCTGGTGCACAGGAACACGCTCCCAGAGAAGCTGTGCAGAGAGATGAAGAAGTTAGCAAGGTGAAGAGGTGAGTGCACAGAGTTACAGGCATAGGGAAGGATGTTCAGGTAAAATTTTTTTGACATTTATAATGTACAGGCATTGTTCTGGCTACTCGGGATACAGACGTGAACCAGATAGGTGAGGGTCCTGTGTTCACTAAGGGTGTGTGTGCAGGGGTGTTAGATGATACATCCCATTGCAGTAAGTGCCACGAAGAGAAGAAAACAAGATGCTGTGATGGAAAGAGAATGGGTGGGTGGTTTGGCTGCAGTATCAGGCAGGTTAGAGTTCCGTTTCTGCATGCCTGAGTTCTGTTGAGCATAAGTTGGCTCCTTCACTACAGACACAATACTTTGAAGAGGTAGCTCGATTGCTGTGAATGAAGAGCCGGGTGGCAAGGGCGAAAACAGGGAGACAATCCGGAGGACCTGTGAGGGTGGTTTGGACCAAAAAGAGTAACAGTGGAGATAGAGAAAAGCAGATGGATTCAGGATCTGTTCTGCAGACGGACTTGGCAGGTGTCGCTGTTGGATTGAATGGATGCAGAGAGTGAGGGAAGGAGTGGAGCTGAAGACGCCTCCTGGGTCTTTGGCTGGAGCAACTAGGGGTGGCGCTGCCTTCTACTGAGAAGTAGAAGGCTGGGGGACAATCAAGTCAAGATTCCTCCCCGCCCCATCCCGATGATTGGATTAGATGTAGTTAAGGTGTTGCTTCCATAGGATTTCTCCTGAACTTAAAAGTCTTAAGTTTAAGTATATTAAGAAATAACTCTATAGCCCATCTGATTAAAAAAAGTTACTTCTGTTATCCTGCTTATTTTTTTTAACTAAACTGAAAAAAAAAAACCAGAAAAGGGATTATTATTATTAATTAATATTGAGATGACTAAGTCCAAAGTAGTGAAATGACATATTCAAGTTCATAAAGAGAGTGGAAGTGCCATACTAGATGCCAGGGCTCCTTGCTGCATGTTAGCTGGAAGCTACTAGAAGGAAGGAAGAGAAGGGCATACTTTGCCTCAGATGGAGAGACTGAGTGGACAGCCGGCAGGCATCTTTAATGATTCGGAGGGCTCTTGCACATAAACTGCGTTTGCCATTTATTGCTCTGAAGAGCACAGGTAGAATCAAAGAGCGCAGGTTAACACAGCCAGATTTGTGATTAGAGAGTGTCGTGGGTGAATTGAAGCGACTTTGGGGTAATCTCACAGTACCTTAGATAAGAGGGCATAGGCCTTTATACGGAGGGGAAGGGAAGTCAGAGATGAGAAGAAGGCACAGAAGGGAGGACACTGAAGGGGCAGAATTTATAGGCTTTGCAAGTGATGGGGTGTGTGAGGCTGTGAGGTGGTAAGAATGCGAGTCTCTAGCTTGGTCCACTGGATACACGGCGATGGCATTTATCAACACAGGAAGTGTACCAAATCTACACTTAGCTCACCCCAATTGGAAAAATAAATATATTGTGCCGTAACAGCAATTTTCTCAGGACTTGTATCCTTCCTTAAAAATCTTATTCTCATTGCATTTATTTTTTAAGACAATGTTCAAAAATTATGGTGTGTTTCTTGAACACGAAGTTTTTAAAAATCACCTGAGATACTAGAGTGGTAGCAAACACTTTTTTAATTGTTTTTCCCTTGACCATCTAACTTACCTTTCTATCACTTTAAAACGATAGGTTTAGTAAATCATTACCAGCATTGTTATTTGTGATTATATTTCATAATTCATTTTTTTTATAGCATGTGGCACTTTGAACAGGTACAAATTAGTACTGATGTTACGTATTTCATGAATGGACTCCAGGTTCTTTTCCTTTGACGGCAGAACTACATACCACTGAGATAGATTGCTAATTACAGCAGTTGGCGGTCTCCATTACCATGTCAATAACACAGTTAGTGCCCCTTATGGAACACTTCAATATAATTGACATCTGTTTTAAAATCTGGAAGAATAAACTTCCTTTACTGTCCTATTTATGTTTGTGTTGAAAATAATCAGGGAGATATTGAAAACAGGCCATATGTTCAGTGACAATAAATGCTTCAAATGGTCTCTTTGGACACATGCTTCATTTGGAGTGCAGCAAATGACTGATGCAGATTATTTTACAATTTCCACGTGGATAAAAAGATTTGAGACACACTTTCTCTTCACCTTAAATGCTTGTTGAGTGACATGCACTTCCGGTGTTTATTAATACGTAAAATAAAAGGGCAGAACATGTGTCTGCTGGCGTGGCGTTCACAGTGGGGCTAGGCGGCAGGTTAAGAGCTGATTAAGATTTATTTCCCCTGCACATTTACGGCACAATTATTCTTGTATGAGTTTGCTTAGTGTAGAAGGAAGAGAAGATTATTCCTGAAAAGTTCTCTTTGCTCCAAAAGTTCAGAGTTCAAGACAGTCTTAAGTAAAAAAAATGTCTGAGAAAGGAAGTGCTCAAAAACAAAAGCGGCAGCCAGTAAATGATGATACGATAATGACCCTAATAATGCCAAGGATTCAGCAAAGCTTGTACACGAAACATGTCTGCTTGTCCAGTCATTTATTCCTTGGATACATTTTAAAGATCCAAGCAGTAACATATATTCTGACTTATTTTTTCCTCTCTTTTGTTCTTTCTTTTTTTTAAAACAGTGGATTAATATTTAATATGTAATCTAAAAATATTTATGTAATATAAATATCAGTAGAGTGGAGTTTTGTACACCTCACTTTTATTTCATATTTGCTATCTTGAATTCTTCTTAGAGGCAGTTGACTCATTCCCTGTGGGCATCAGTTTGCTTATTCGTGTGACAGATACTATCTCCCTCCCAGGGACGCTATGAGCACAAAATGAGATAACCGTGTGACTGTGCTTAGGACAGAACAGCCCTAAGTAAACATTTCTCCTCCTTCCTTCCTCTCTTCTTTCTTCACTTATTTATTTTCTTATTTCCCTTCTTCATTCTCTTCTAGTTTTAAGTCTTAAATTCTTAAACATCTTTCTCAATTTAAAATTGCAACTATGGATTTGTCTCAGTCAAAATGAAGAATAGTGGCTCTTTTTACAGAATGATCGGTGGAAGGAAGGAAGAAAAGAGGGAAGAAAGGGAGGAAGGGAGGGAGAGAGGAAGATTTAAAATGGGAAAGCTTTTCTTTATTAACCCTATTGGCACTTCAATTTTTGTTCTGTCTCACATTTTTTTTTTTTTTTAAATTACAAATTAGATTAGGGTCTTTCTCTGTTGCCCAGGCTGGAGTGCAGTGGTGTCATCATAGCTCACTGTAGCCTCAAACCCCTGGGCTCAAGCAATTCTCCTGCCTCAGCCTCCCCAGTAGCTGGGACTACAGGCGTGTGACACCATGCCCGGCTAATTAAAAAAATACTTTCAGAGACAGAGTCTTGCTATGTTGCCCAGGCTGGTCTTGAACTTCTGAACTCAAGCAATCTTCCCGCCTTGGCCTTCCAAAGTGCTGGAATTACAGGTGTGAGCCACCACGCTCTGCTTCGCATTTAAAAATATTAATAAAAAGTAGGTGATGAAATATGGTAAACATTCTGGATATTTGGTAAAATTCTACAAACAAAATGCTGTGCCATATTGAATTATTGTCCAGTTCTGTTTAAAAATCTACTGTGCATTTACTGTGGGTGAGACATTGACTTGCTATCTAAAATTAAACTTTTATTTTTATAAGATAATTGTAGGTTCACATGCTGTTGTAAGAGATAACACAGAGAGAGCCCATGCATTCTTTACCCAGTTTCCCCAAATTGTAACATTTTGCAGAACTGTAGGACACTATCACAACCCGGATACCAACATAGACAGAGTCAAGATACACGATGTTTCCGTTACCACAAGGACCCTTCATGTCCTTCACGGCCACACTCACTTCCCTTTCATTCCCACCCCTCCTTCATCCCTGGCAACCACTAATCTGTTCTCCATTTTATAATTTTGCAGTTTCAAGAATATTATATAAATGGAATTATACGGTTTATAATCTTTTGCAACTGGCTTTTTTCATTCAGCATTTTCGGAGATGCATCCAGATTGCTGAATGTGTCAATAGTTCATTCTGTGTTATTGCTAAGTAGCATTCCATGGTATGAATGTATCTCAGTTGTTTAACCATTTACTCATTGTAGGACATCTGTTTTTTTCCCTATGTTTTTTGGCATTGTAAATAAAACTGTCACAAGTAGTTCTTTTTTTGTTTTCATTTCTCTGTGGTAAATGCCCAAGAGCATGGTTCCTCGGTCATATTGTAGTTTGATGTTTAGTTTTTAATGAAACTGGCAAAATGTTTTCCAGAGTGGCTGTACCATTTTATATTTCCACCAGTGATGCAGGGGTGATACAGATTTTCTGCATCCAGCATTGGTGATGTCACTAGTTTTTATCTTAGCCATTTTTATGGAAGTATAATGATAGCTCTTTGTCGTTCTACTTTGCATTTTTATAAAGTCTAATTATGTGATGTGCTTATCTACCATTTGTATATTCTCTTCTATTTTATTAATCTCTGTTCATAACCTCTGCCAATGCCACACCGCCTTGATTACTGTAGCTATATATAAGTCTTAAAGTCAGGTAGACTGATTCTTCCCACTTAATTCTTTTCTTTCTAAATTGCTTATATATTTCCTAATAGTTTCTTTGCTTTTCTATATAAATTTTGGAATAAATTTTCTATATCTACAAAATTTTTTCAAGGACTTTGATAGAAACTGTATTGAACTTGCATGTCAATTTTGGGACATCTTTTTTATATTGAATCTTCCAATTCATGAACATACTCTATCTCTCCATTTATTTAGAACTTCTTTGATTTCTTTCATTAGTGTTCTGTAGCTTTCAAAATATAAGTCCTGTATATGTTTGTCACATTTACATCCAAGTATTTCATTTTTTGAGTGATGGAAATGGTATCGTATTTTTAATTTTGATGTCTATGTATTCATTGTGGGTGTACAGAAATACCATTGATATTTGTATATTTATCTTGTATCCTGAAAACTTGCTAAACTCACTTACTAGTTGTAGGAGTTTTACTGTAGATTTCTTGAGATTTTCTATATAGGCAATCATGTTATCTGCAAATAGGGATGGTTTTATTTCTTCCTTTGTGATCTGTTTGTCTTTTATTTCTATTGCCACATTGCAGTGGTTAAAATCCCGGCACTACGTTGAATAAGAGAAGTGAGTGCAGACATCCTTGTCTTCTTCCCAGCCTTAGGGGTAAAGCATTTAGTCTTTGCCATTATATATAACATTGACAGTATTTTTGAAATAGATGCTCTTTATCAAGTTGAGGAAGTTCCATTCTGATTTTATTTTTCTGAAAATTCTTATCATGAATGAGTATGGAATTGTGTCAAATGCTTTTTCTTCATTGATTGATACGACCATGTGATTTTTGTTCTTTAGCTCATTAATGTGGATTATGTTAACCTTTGAATATTGAGCCAGCCTTGCATCCCTGGAATAAATCCTACTTGGTCATGATGTATAATTCTTTTTATCTATTGTTGAATTATATTTGCTAATATCTTATTAAGAAATTTTACATCTATATTGTATTATCTTTGTCTAGTTCTAGTATCAGGATGTTAGTTTTGTAAAATGATTTGAGAAGTGTTCTCTCCTCTTCTATTTTCTGAAGGGATTGTGTAGAATTGGTGTTAATTCTTCTTTAAATATTTGTTAGAATTTTTCAGTGAAATTCCCTGGGCCTGGATATTTTTGAGAGTTTTTAAATTACAAGTTAGATTTCTCTAATAGTTGTAGAACTATTCAAATAGTCTATCTCATTTGCGTTTTTCGAGTTGTTGTAGTTTGTGGTTTTTGAAAATTTTTCCATTTCATCTGAGTTGTAAATTTATGTATGCAGAGTTGCTTGTAGTATTCTCTTATTATCCTTTTGATGTTTCATGGTGTGCAGTGATATTCCCAGTTTCATTCCTGATATTGTTCTCTCTTTTGCCTTTATCAGTCTTACTAGAGTTTTGTCAATTTTATTACTGTTACAAAAAACCCTAGTTCTTTGTTTCACTGGTTTTCTCTATTTGTTTTCTGCTTTCAATTTCATTGATTTCTACTCTTTATTATTTTCTTCTATCTACTTGCTTTGAGTTTACTTTGCTGTTCTTTTTCTAGGTTCTTGAGATGGAGGCTTAGATTATTGAGTTGATACTTTTTCTTTTTTCTAATGTATGCTTTAACACTGTGGTCCCCAACCCACAGCCATGGCCTGGTACCAGTCTGTGGCCTGTTAGGAAATGGGCCACACATCACCGCCTGAGTTCTGCATCATCCTACCCCTACCCACAACACCCCACCCCTCAGCCCTGGTCCATGGAAAAATTGTCTTCCATGAAACTGATCCCTATTGCCAAAAACGTTGGGGACTGCTGAGCTAATTTTGAGCCTGGCGCCTTGTGAAGCATATGTAACTCAAATAATGTCTCTTCACCTTCGGAGCCCTGAGAACCATTTTTCAAGTTACACATAACTCACGCACAGAAAACAATAAAAAATAACAAATTTTTCATTAAATTAGAAAGGACTGTTTTGTTTTTGAAGTTTTTATTCTATTTTTATAATAAAACATCATGGCTCCACGGAAAAAAATTTTTTTTCTAGTGTGGTAGTCAACGTGTTAATGCTATAAATTTCCTTCTCAGCACTACTTCAGCTGCATAACATAAATTTTGATATGACGTATTTTCATTTTCTTTCAGTTCCATGTATTTTTAATATTTCCCTTGAGACTTTCTAATTCATGAATTATTAGAAGTATATTGTTTAGTTTTGAAGTGTTTGGTGTTTGTTTCTGTTACTGATTTCTAGTTTGATTTTATTGTGCTCAGAGAATATATGCTGTATGATTTTAATTCTTTGAAATTTGGTAACGTTTGTTTTATGGCCCAGAGTATGGTCTATCTTGGCATATATTCTACAGGCACTTAAAAATAATGTGTATTCTACTGCTGTTGGGTAGAGAGTTCTATTAATGTTGGGTAAATCCTGATGGTGTTGTTGAGGTTTTTTCATATCCTTGCCGATCATCTGTTTAGTTGTTGAATCTGTTGTTGAGACAGGGGTCTTAAGATCTCCAACTATAGTTGTGGAGATGTCTATTTCTCCTTTCATTTATCACAGTTTTTGCTTCACGTGTTTTGCAGCTCTGTTTTTTGATGGATACATATTTAGGATTGCTGTCTTCTCGGTGGATTGATCCTTTTACCATTATATTATGTCTCTTCCTGTTTCTGATAATTTTCTTTTCTCTGAACTCTCTGTTATCTCATATTAACATGGCCATTCCTCTTTCCTTTGATATTGCTTGCATGATACATTTTTCCCATTCTTTTACTTTTAACCTGTTTATATTGCTATATTCAGGTGTATTTCTTGTAAACAGCATATATTTGGGTCACATTTTTTAATCCACTCTGCCAATGTCTGTCTTTTAATTGGTGTATTTAGACTATTTATATTTAAGTTAGTTGTTATGTTAGAACTTAAGTCTGTCATTTTATTTTTTGTTTTCTGTTTGTACTCTCTGTTTCTGTTTTTTTCTATTTTCTTTTTCCTGCTTGCCTAGGGATTATTTGAACATTTATAGAACTCCATTGTAATTTACCTATAGTACATTTTAGTGTAGCTCTTTGTGCAGCTTTTTAAGTGGTTATATATAAAACTTATCACAGTCTACTATCATTTATCAGTTTGACTGAAGTGTAGAAAACATACTCACTTTATATTCCTTTACCCTATCCTGTTCATAATAGTCTTAAATATTTCCTTTATATACATTTAGAATCCCATCAGACAATGTTATAAATTTTACTTCTACTTTCAAACAGAATTTAGAAAACTTAAGAAGAGAATAAAAGTCTACTTTATTTGCTCATATTTTTTGTTCATTGTAGTCTTTCTTCTTTCCTGGTGTTCCAAGTTTCCTTCTTTTAACATTTTTCTGTCTGTTTAAACAACTTCCTTTAGCCATTCTTTCAAGGGTAGGTCTGCTGGCAAACAATTTTCTTAGCTTTCCTTCATCTGAAAATATTTTGCTTTCCCCTTCATTCTTGAAAGATATGTTTGCTGGAAGTAGGATTCTGGTTTGACAGTTATTTTCTTTCAGCATTTGAGATATGTTGTGCCATTTTCTTTTGCCTTCTATAATTTCTAATGAGAAATCTGCTGTTATTTGAATTGTTTCCCCCTTATAGTTAGGTTCTATTTTTCTCTTTCTGTTTTCAAGACTTTGTCTTTAGTTTTCAGAAGTTTGACCATAATGTCTTGGTGTAGGTCTCCTTGAGTCTGTCTTTTTAAGCTCAGTTTCTTGAATTTAAAGTTATATATCTTTTACAAATTTTTAAAGTTTTCAGTCATTATTCTTTGAGTATTTTTTTTTATCCCTGTCTTCTGATCTGGGCCAGTCCACCCCTCCTTAGGCAACCTGGTGGTCCCCGACTCCCGGGAGGTCACCATATTGATACTGAACTTAGTGCAGACACCCAGTTGGCACAGTGCACTATAGCCCAGAACTCCTGGGCTCAAGGGATCCTCCTGCCTCAGCCTCCCAAGTAGCTGGGACTACAAGTACATGCGCCACTGCATCCGGCAACCCCTGTCTTCTTTCTCTTCTCTTCCTGGGGCTCTGATGAAAATCATGTTATAGCTTTTGTCATAGTCCCACAAATCCTTGAGGCTCTTTTAACTTTTTTAACCCCTCTGTTTTTCAGAGTGAGTAATTTTTATTGTTCTATCTATTAGTACATTGATTCTTTCCTCCATCCCTCCATTTGGCTATTGAGCCCATGCATTTACATTTTTATTTTGGTTATTATAAATTTTCATTTGATTCTTCTATATGTTTTATATTTCTTTGCTGAAACTTTCTATTTTTTCATTTGTTTTAAGTGTATCAGATAATACTAACATCTTTTTCATCTTGGCATTGGCATCTATTGATTGTTTGCTTTCATTTGGTCTTAGGCTTTCTGGTTCTTGGTATGATAAGTGCTTTTTTGATTAAAATCTGAACATTTTGCATATTCGGTTATTAGAGTCTAGGTCTTATTTAAACTTTCTGTTTTAATTGGATTTCTCTGATACCACCTAGGCAAGGGGGGGCACTGCCTCCTTACTGCTAGTTTGAGGTGGAAATCCAGTTTCCCCACAGAGGTCGGGGAGAGGCGGCCCTTGTTATGGCTGGGTAGTGGACGGGAGTTCTGGCTCCCCACTAGGCCTTCACTGCTACCTCCCTAGCTGGGAAGGGTAAGAGTGCCTCATCGCTGCTCCCCACTTGGCCTCCATTGACACCGCTGATGGTGAAGGGGCAGCAGGAGGCCATTCGACTTTGTTACTCCTGGACAGTGATAAAATTCCTCATTCTTCACTAGGCCTGCTCTAATACCACCCCAGTGGGAAGGGGTAGGAATGTTTCATTACTGCCAGGTGCAGGTGGAAGTTCAGGCTTCCCACATGGTCTCCACTGACTCTGTGGAAGGGGAGTGTGTGTTTCGCAAGTGGAGCTGAAAGTCCCAGTTCTCTACTTGATCTTCTCTAACACCACTCTTGAGTGTATGCTAGAATGCCTCATCACACCTCGTCACAGCCTGGTGAGTGCGGACTTTTGGCTCCCCATTTGGCCTTTGCTGGTGTGAGTGGGGATGGGATCACATTTTTTTTCTGTGGTTTTTGACTGCAGTAGAGCAATTACTAAAAGTTTCTGTAAGCTTTCTGTCTTGCTAGGCTGACCCTTTCCTGTTTCTTTGTCTAAAGGGAGCCAAAATCTTGGGACTTCGTAAGGGGGCTTTTTTGGGGGGTCTGCAGTGGCATTTCCAGGTTGCTGGTTTCTTTGGCAAGTCAAGATATATGAGGCAAAAAGAGAACCCAGGAAACACGCTACTGTGTTGTTTTTGGGTCCTGAGTTTTCTTGTTGGTTTGCCTGACTCTTCTCTCTGCCTTTTAGTCTTCTGTTTGTTTTATGTATAATGTGTGCTCCATCTTCCTAAAAGTGAAAGTCTCCTAAAATGGAAATTTTAGTCCAAATATTCACTTAATTTTCTTTACAGCTTCCTCTAGATGTCTAGGCAGTAGTTCCAAACATTGCAATTCATCATTTGGTCCCTCCTTTTTTATTCCCCCAAGAACAAGTATATTTGAAGTTAAGTAAGGGCAAAAGTTGCAGTACAGCTTATGGTATTTTTATTGTAGTATTTTAGATTGGTGATGAATTCTCCAAAATAATACTTACTAATTATTAGTTAATTCTGTTACAGAGGATAGCATTATAAGTAATAACATGGATTTTTGTTTGCTAGGTAATGCTTAAGACTATTTCATATCTAAACATTATTGAAGTTGCTCACAAGGGACAGATAATTTAATATTGACTCAACCTTAAATAAATTGAAAAGGCATAAATCAGAGTAATGAGATTCATAAGGCTGTTAATATTAATGGAGAAACCTTTTGGGAAGCATGTTATAAAATCAAAGAAACTAGGAACTCTAGATGTAAGTGATGAGACTAGTGAATGATTTAAAAATTGATTATTTTGTTTCGATCTCTTTTTAAGTCAGACTATTGTATATCCTTAGAAAAAGTGTATGTCTGATAACAACTGTTATCAGAAAATGGAATGCAGAATTCTTAGGGAAAAAAAGATCAAAATCTGTAGAGAACACTGTATACTTATTTTGGTTTTGTATACAAGGAATCAAAAGACTACTAAACTTAATTTCTGAAAAAAAAAAAGTGAGCTCTTCCCTAAATCACAGGTCATAAGTATTTATTGATAAAAAGTGTACATATGTCATGTATACACACATATGTAAACACCCATATATGCACATATATACAGCTATAATTAAGGAATCTTAGCAATTTATTTATTAGTCCCTAATTTTAAGTACATCTTGCAATAACATAAATTGAATATATTAAGTTTGCAGTTTTGAATGATCAAAAGAAATAAATATCAAAGCTGTGGAGAGACACAAACTAGGCACATGAAAAAATGAGTTAATAGCAAACATGGACAAAATATGCTGAGGGAGGTTGTAGAGCACCCTTCCTTGGAGACCTGGAGCTGTGTGGGGATGGTTTGGGTGTAGAGTTGGGCTTTCTTGGCTGTGTAAAAATAGAATAGAATACCCAGTGTCATTTTTGTTCAGTTCTTATTCTCTAAATGTTTGTAAAGTGACATCGAATTCAACAAAACCTTTGGCTATTTTGAAAAGTAACTGTTTTGAAGAAAAGAGTTAATTTAGGCCAGGCAAATTATATATATAAAGCACAGCCTGTGGATGATTCATCTAAATCTAATTTTCCACATTCCTTTTAGAGGTTCTTCTTATCCGATATATAAAACATAAAAACTGCTATAAAATAAAAACAGACGAAGGAAGCAGTATGGTGCCTGTTAGTTTTTGTCCGCACAATCTTCTGTAGACCCAGCCATCCTGAGGAGGTTGTCTACTTTGGAAAAGTTCTGTGGAAGGAAAGGGGATAAGCTAGCGGGAGTTTGGGGTCTGGTCCTGTCTCCAACTGAATCAGGGCAATGATGTGCACAAATAACTCAGTCACCACGCCTCTCTCTCCTCATGGAATAAGGAGAGTGGATGATTCCCTTTAATGGCTTTTTGTTTGGGTTTTGTTTTGTCTTGTTTAGGTGGCAGTATTGGTCTTGTGGGGGAGCTTTTTTCTAGATGCCATTGCTTACGGCATGCTGTTTTCAGATCTGAGTCGAGTATTTATTCAGGAATATGCTGGATCTTCTGTGTGTTGCACTGGTCACCCCTGGTGGAGGATGTCAGCTTGATGTGAGAGATGTGGGCACTGATCCGCTCATGAAAACTAAAGGACACGTGCTGCCTAAAACAAAAAGAAACTTTTGTAGCTGTTGAAGATCACACACTGGGTGTGGCGATTTTGGTCTTTAGAAATACTACTCTCTCTTTTTCTTATGTATTTGTGTCAGATGTGGTGACGGCAGGTGCTGTGATCAGAAGGCTGGGAATAAAGGAGCTGGTTTGTCTTTGAGTAATTTGAGGAATATTTGATCTATGAAACTGTTATTTTAAAAGATCGTTTCGAGTTCTATCTATTCATTTCTGTTTCCTTATCAGGAATGTGTCTGCCACGGTCACCAGAGCTCATAGACAGGTTGGGGGGTCAGTATAGATGGACCAAGGACACACAGCTGCTTTAGCAAAGATTGTAGAAAAGATGAAGCCTCTTCTCATCAAGAAGAAACCAAGACAGGTACATTATGACATCATGAAGTAGCCAGAGTAAGGGTCTGTGAAGTAGCAACAGCAGATCAGAGGCCTGAGGACCCACTGCCAGGATAAACACGAGAAACAGGAAAACATACATGTTTCTTCTTTTCAGATGTTTTGTCTTTCCTGGCACTTCCTTTTGCTACCTGGTCCTCTCCTTCTTCAGTCATCGGCACTCAGTACTTCAGGAGAGATAGTTTACTGCAGAACATAAGAGTTTAATTCGTGACATTTGAGATTGAAAACCTGAATGGTATAAGAAAAAAGGAAATTTGGAAGGGTAAGATAATTTAGAGCCAGATTTTCTCACCCCTCAGTACCAGATAAAGTTTCCTTGGATTTTAGAGAGAAGGATGTTCATAGAGAAGGAAGTCAACACACAGAGTGAAGCCCTGACGAAAGTCCTTTCTCCCTGTCGTCAGCTAAGATGAGACTGGGTCAAAGTTGCCCAATTTGTTGGCATAAAGTTGCTTGTAATATTCTGTGTAATTAAAAAGCATTCTGTAGAGTCAGTAGTGCTGTCTAAGAGGGGATTATTTCTAACTACAGAAAGAATAAAAATAATTGATTCCATGGCTCCAGGTCTACTCATTTTGGAAGTATGAATGTGAACATTACAATCTGTTTATGAGATTAGAAATAAATAATTGCATCTTTCACAACTGGTGCCTATGACTTTGTCAAACATGTTGTGACATTTGGTGGATCCCCAGTGAGGCCCGTCCTCTCCACTCTGCAGCAGTGGCCCCTTCGTTCCTGCACCTCTCGCTCTTGGCTCCCACCCTTCCTTTCAGATTGTTTTTCTGACTCCATGGAAATTCCACAACCTTTCCCCAAGACACGTGCACAATCACCCTTCTCCATCTCTTCACGTCATATCTTGTATCTTTCTGTAGAGCTTATTTAGAATCATTTTTGTTCACCTTCAATATGGTGGGAAATCTACAGTGAACTGAATGGAATCTTGCCTCCAAGGAGCTGCCACTCATGCAGAGTGAGACGTGCTCACAGATTGCTGTCACACCAATTAGAAGACAACAAGTAAAAACGAGAGGTGGAGGCGAGACATTGTAGATGTAAAAAGAAGGAGCTATTTCTTCCAGTCAAGGGCTAGAAAGGCCACTTGGTGGACAAAATGCCACTGGATTTAGGTTTTTCAGGATGAGTCAAATATGAATATGGCTGGAAACTGTTTTTCAGGTGAAGGAAGAAGCAAGAATAAAGGCACAAAGTGGTATGAGGAGCTACTGAACAAGACAGAAATCCATGCTGGTAAGAGCTGTTCATGCATTGCATGTGTTTGGATGGCAGTGCTGACAGGGCAGGGTTTACCAGAGTATTTGCTGTGGGGAGAGAGAGAAAGGAAAAGGGCAAAGATGATGCCAAGGGTTTTGGCATGAGTGATTGGAAAGAAAGAGATGGAAGAGTCTCAAGGGGGAGTGGAGATCCAGACTTCAGTTCTGGATCCATTGCATTTCAGATGTCTGTTAGATATCCAAGCAGAGATGTGGATAGGGCATTTGGCTTTCTGAATGTGAAGTTGGGGAGGGAAATCTAGACTGGAGATACGTAGTCTTAAGTCTTTGGCATTAAGATGGTATTTTATAGCCATTGACCTGGATAAATGGAACACAAGTGAGTGCAAGTAGATAAAGAGGAAAGGATGACAGTTAATGGCAAGGGTTGAGTTCAGTAGACACAGAGAATGTTGGTGTCTCAACAAAATAGAGAACCCAGAAGGGAATGTGGTGAGTTTGGTTTGGGACATTGAATTTGGACGTGTAGTTGGAGATATCTACACACGATGGTGAGCATATAGACCTGGAGCTTGGGAGAGAAGAAAGGTGAGAAGTGAGAGTTGATGTGTCAGTGATAAACTCACCAAGAGAAGACGAGAGAAAGGGTCAAGGCAGTGGGGTACCCAGGGTACTGGCAAGGCTTCCAGTGAAATAGCTAATGAGTCCAGGCTGGTTTGGGAGGAAAATAGAGGCAACTAAGGGGCTTATATACTGTGCAAATAATTAGGGAGCTACAAACATTTTGCTGATGAGGAAAGTAAGTCCCATTAACATCAAGTAAATTGTGCAGGGTCTCACAGTAGGTAATGGTGCTAGAAACAAATTCAGTTTTATTTGCTTCCAAAATCTATCCTCATTCTATCACGACATGGAGGCTTCACTAATCTATTCCCCTTACTTTATAGAGGGGTTAACTAACAAGGGCATGTGGCTTGTCAGCTCTTAAGCCAGTTTTAGAATCAGGTTATCTGATTCTCTTGTGTTCTCGTCACCATAACAGAGTCTTAAAATCTCAGCTGAAATATGATCAAGTAATACACATACCCTCAGAGTCCTTCAAATATAACATTTATAATATAAAAGGAAGTAGAAATTTTTAGATTTCACTAAATCTAAATCTCTTGCTTTATCTCTTGGTATTCTAGATTAGAACCAAGTATTCTGTAGCTGCTTAGAGTTCCATAAGAAAATGGTCCAGTTGGAACTGCATACCTCAATAAATTTATGAAAATTACCAAGTCATTTGCATAGTTTATGTTAGCAAGTTTATTTATGATTGAATTATTAGTGACCTGCTAGTGTATTAAACACAGAAGGTATAATAGATTTTTACAATATTGCTATTTTCAGTAATAAAATTGCTAATGTTGAGGTTTAGGTTCATCTTTCTCAGCTTCGCAAGGTATTTCCTCAAAAGCCACATGCATGAGTCATACCGTTGAGTGTACTATTACCAGGGGAACTGAGTTTTGCTGCTTCTATATGCACCAAAAAAAAGCTGTTTCAGCTGTTTTAACAAATTTACAATGTATTGCTTGATTCTCCGGTCTATGAATTAGGAAGTGAAATTCTTATAATTAAAAATCTAATCAAGTACTCAAAGCCATTAAAGTGGAGAGTTGACATTCACATAATTCACATAATTCAAGAAAACAGTATTTTGGCCTGAAATACTCAGAGTTTCCCTTAACATTTGCTGCAAGTGGTCTCGGTTTTACTTGACCAATGTAAACAATTCTACGACAATATATTTACATATCCTTTCTTTCCAAGAGCTTAAAATATATCCCACACTCTATGTTTCTAATCTCCACAACACTGTTTGGAGCCCAGGGGTCAAGCACTTGGCTTATGGATTTCTTCACAGGGAAAACTCAGAAGAGTCATTTCCCAGCTTGGATAGAAACCATGTCGTTTGCTGCTCACTTATTGTTTATTTGAACATATTTGCTACCTGGCTTTGTGGAGTTATCCATACCCTAGAAAATACTTGCTTTTCTGGATGTCTTTATCTAGGAAATATGTGTAGGGGTGCATATGTATTAGATATATTTAATTACTCTACACCCTTGTAATTTATGGACAAACTCTACTACCACCCCTTCATATTTAATATATTGACAACTATATTCTTCTCTACAAGCTTCCTTCCCACTTAAAGCACCTCAGTAAAGAGGGGCATTAAGTATTCAGTAGAGAGAAAACTAGCACTTTTGCCTGAGTCTGATCAGGAAAGACTTATAAAAGAGTTTCTCTTTCTTCTTTTCATCCATAGGCTTTACAGGAATGTAGAGTTTAAAATGATTAGTATTGTGATTTTCCTTGGATATTCTATTTCATTTTCAGAAAGCTAGGACGATACGGAATTGTCTTTGGTGATGAGGAGGAAGAAGGAACATTATTTTTATCTTATTTTATAGTGATCAGTTTTAAAATTTGAACTACAAGCAAACCTACTTTGTTTTGTATCACTTAACTTTCAATTAAAAAAACCTGAACCATTTATAAATTCGTTATAGACAACACAATTTACTTATAAACCATGATACGAGAAAAGCACACTTTTTTCTTCTGCTAAAACATACTCTATTAATAAGTCCTCTGTTGTCTCAAACCAAGCATTAAACTGATAGGGTTACTTCTTTCTCATCACTAAATATATTGCTAATAGCAAGAGTAGCAATTACCAAGTGCCATGAGCAGAAACTTATCTATACAATAACTGAGCTAAATAAAGTTATTCTTATAGATTTATTGGTTTGAAGTTGAACATTGATAATTTAAGACAAGGTAACTCATGTATATAAACATGTTAACTCAAATTGTTTTTAGTAACTGCCAGTTATATCAGTCAAACTCTTTGCACAGAGGGGAAGGATGCAGTATCCTGGTCTTCAGGGACACCCAGCAGTGCCTGCTTCATGCTGTTTCCTGCTGTTCTTTGCATGTGTATCACCTTCTCTTGCAACTTTTCCCCACATTGCCACTATTGTATTACTACTTTATCCATCATTCAAATCTCCTTTATGAAGTTGTCCTGGACCTTCACAACTGGTTGTGATATATACTACCTTTACTTTACACCCCGAAAACATTTCCCTTAAAGTCATGAATTGAAGAAGATAGGAAAAAATTAGAAAGTTATTGTCACACTCCAGGGAAATAGTATGATAATTTGGGTTAGGGAGTTGGTAGGAGAGGGAGAGAGTGGCTAGATTTGTGACGCATTTTGGAGATACAGTTTATGTGGTTTGCGAATGGATTGCATGTGGAAGGTGAGGAAAAAGAGGGAATCAAGAATAACTCCCAGGTTTCTGATCTTCAAGACCAGATAGAAAGCGACATTTTCTAAATTAAGGAAAGTTGATGAGGACAAGTTTGGATCGAAATCTTATTAAATTTGAGATGTCTATAAGACAACTAGGTTAGTTTGTTAGGTTAACTGCCTTTCTAATTAGCAAATAGATAAAAATGCATATTAGCTTAAAAGATAATTTTTTTACTCCCGTAACAGAGGGGTAAATAGATTAGCAAGGCAGCTCTCTTCTGTACAGTTGTGCAGAGATCCAGGTTGACAGAAACTCTGTCACCTTCCACATGTGGTTTTAACTGTCACCCTGAGATTAGTTCCATTCCACCAGGAGGAAGAAGGAAAATAATATGAAGCAGTAGGCATGAGAGGTGTTCATGGGCCAGGACTAGAAAAGGGACACACATCAATACCGTTTGCATTCCGTCAAATAAAACAGAGCCACATGGCTACACTTGACTGGGAACTATGTTCTAGTTTTAGGAGAATATGGGTTTAATGCATACTAGAAATCACTACATCCAATTGGAGACTTAAATTAGGCAGCTGGACTATGAATTCAGAGCTCAGAGACATCTACACCAGAAATCTAAATTTGGAAAATGTATAGCATAAAATAGTATTTAAAGGTATGCAACAAGGAGAGATTGTAGGTAGACAAGGTCTAGAGCAAGTGATTACCAACATTTCTGAACAAGTATTATAAAAGGGTAAACTCAAAAGAGACAAAACTAGAACTAGATATGGACTAACACATCACCATCACGTGGGAAGGCGTAGGAGCCTTTCCCTCTGAGCCTAAATACCCTCAGGGGCAGTCAGCACCCTTGGCAGGAAGAAGGAAGGCATTCCGAAGGCTGAGAACTTGGAAGAACACAGGATGTAGGTTCAGACCTCAGGACCGGAGAGACCAGATCGGAGTTGTGAGAGAGAAAAGGGAAATGCAGCTGATGCATTGAATTGGGTACTGCTACTCTTCAGGAATAGGAAGAGATGAAAGAGAAAAGGTAGGCCAATGTCTAAGTCATCTGTTTTAGCTGTGGGTTCTTTGGCAAGTTACTTAAACTCTGTAGTTGCTCATTTGAAAAATGTAGATAATTGTAATACCTTTCCCCTAGAGAGTGGGAATTCAACGAGATAAGGTATGTAAAACATTAGCACAGTGCCTGTCACATGGGCAAGGGTCACTATGTCTGTTCTTAGTTCTTTTTATTTCAACGTCTTTGGCTGACAAGCATCTGCTATAGCTTGATTTTTTTGACCCCTCCAAATCTCATGTTGAAATTTGACTCCCAGTGCTGGAGGTGTTTGGGTTGTGGGGGGCTGATCCCTCACTAATAGATCAATGCCCTCCCTGATTAGGGGGTGAGTGAATTCTCACTTTATTAGTTCCTGAGATGGCTGGTTGTCAAATCCTGGTGCCTTCCAGATCTCTCTTGCTTCCTCTCTCACCATGTGATCTCTGCACACGCTGTCTCCCCTTCACCATCCATCACGAGTGGAAGCAGCTGGAGGCTCTTACCAGGTGCAGGTGCTCGTGCCATGCTTCCTGTACAGCCTGCAGAACTATGAGCCAAATAAACTTCTTTTCTTTATAAATCACCCAAGACTAAGACAACAGCATATACATATATATGTACACACACATATATTTATTTATATGTGTGTGTGTACATATATACATAACCTTATACATAATCAATACTTAGTAAATGTTTGTTGAATGAATGAATGAGGGTAGTAAAGGCAGAAAAATTTTAATGCTATTAGGAGATTATGATGATAAACCTTCCCGTAAATAAACGTATGTGAATAACATTGTAGTGTTCACTTTTAGAAACAAAAGCATTTCAATATACTAGGACATTCAATCCAGGTTTTAAGGCATTTTGGCAAAATTATTGTTTAATTTCCTCAATCTAGGAAGCCCAGGTTTGGTAAGAGGTTTTACATCATATGAATGTTTTTAAACTGAAATTCTAATAGCAGTGAAAATTATAGACATTTCACATTCTTCTTAGTTTGAAAAATTCTGTAGTTATTTCTTATTCAAGTATAACTGACTACAGTGCATCAATACAATTTTCAATTCTCAAATCAATAGACTGGATGTTTTTGGGAAAAAAATCTAATTAGTCTCACTGAGGGGTTACCTTGTGAGGCAGGGGAGAAGCCCCACTGTTCCTGAGGTATTGACTGGGAAGCCAGCCAGCTGGATGAAAACCCTTTTTAATGGCCCCATATGAGGTCAGTTTAAGTGCTCTTGGCAATACGTGGGAAGTAGAGTAAATATAAAGACCACTTCTGTTTTTCTGCCCAGCACAGTTAGTACCACTTTGTTTACATTTGGTAAAATGCGCATTTCACGTTGGGTGCTGGTTTTTTATAAGTGGGATGTTGTTGCTCAGACAAGAATCAGAAGCGGAAAACGTCTCAACCTAGATCCTGGGCCATTATTAGTTCTTTGGTGATTGTATCAATACACTACTGAAGTATGAATAAAAATGGAAGCAATGTTGATGTCCAAGGGTGTGGAATAGAGCTGCAGTGTAGCACGCTTTCCCCTAGTCCTGAACTTACCATTCCCTTTGCATGCACGCTTCCTGGAACGCCTTACCCTGCCATTGGCACGTGGCGAATTCATACTTCTCTCTCAAGACCCAACTTAGTGTCACGTTTTCTTTGACTCTTTCTGTCTCCCGTCATGTTAGCATTCTCTATTTTGCTACCAGAGTGTTCTGCGCTCGCTGAGACTGTAGCGCTTCTTACAAACATTTTAACTATTTGGTTATGTGTCCCCTCTCTCACTGGATCACATACTCCTTAAGGACCTAGTTTATATCTTATTCACCTTTGTATTTCTAGTACTTAGCACAATACCTGGCACACCCAATAAAAATATTTATCCAAAAACTTCCTAAAGAGGAAAATAGAGTTAATTTGCTATATTACAAATTAGTGTATTTTCTTTTATTTCCTTTTCTATGTAAACACTGTATATTTCTTATAAAAATTGGGATAATATACACATCTACAATGTCTTTTTTCACTTTTGTCAAAATATCATAACGTTAAATACTACTGAATACATACAGAGACATCTGTACATCTAACTTTGTTCTAATTACGCAGGAAAATACTTGATCAGACTCTGCTGGTCAGGGAAAACTGAGTGTAATAAAATGAAGTCTGTGTGAGCACCTACTAGCATCAGTTTATGTGTAACACACTCTAGTGATGTTGTACATGGAATAGCCCTGATTGGTTAGGCCCTTCCTACTCAGACGTGGTGGTCTCCAGCACTCATTCAGACTCGTCTGTGTGCCAATCTGCTCTCTCCTTATGTATTAAGTTTAATGATTGTATAAGGACTTTTGTGCTTTCCAGGCTTTATTAATATAGATATCTAATGACTATTTCCTATTCTCTGACTTTGCCACTTTTTAAAATTTACACAGCTTTTGCTTTGTGTATATTTTCATTTTCTTTTTTTAAGAGGCAGGGTCTCAGTATGTTGCCCAGACTGGAATGCAGTGGCTGTTCACATCTATAATCACCCGGCTGATCAGCACCGGAGTTTTGAGCTGCCCGTTTCTGACCTGGGCTGCTTCACCCTTCCTTGGGCAACCTGGTGGTCCTCACTCCCAGGAGGTCACCACAGTGATGCTGAACTTAGTGTGGACACCCAGTTGCTGTAGCACACTGTAGCCCAGAACCCCTGTGCTCAAGCGATCATTTTGCCTCAGCCTTCTGGGTAGCTGGGACTACAGGCACACACCCAGCTCTGCATATGGTATATTTTCTACCTTGCTCCAATGTCAAGAATTTCTCAATTTTATATCATGTTTTGTTGTATGTATCTCAAGAAAAGTCATTAAACATATAAAAGAATGAGGAAAAATTAGTTACCTTCATCCCACAGCTTAGATATGTGTCCTAGAAATAGGGATGAGATAGTTAGGAATTTATTACTTACTAGAATATTCTATTAAACTACACAGCTTACATCTATAGTTCAATGGCATTCTATGGTTATAAAGAAGGTCCTGAGTTTCTGTGAAATTCTGAAGTTATTTCTAAATCATCAGAGAAAAAGTGTTATTTTCATTATTATTACAGTGTACATTTTATTGTGGTCTAATTCTTCAAATATTTGTGATCTTTGCCTATACACATAATTCTATATTTAGCAGATTTTTAGATGAATTGGAACATCCCCAATGAGAATTAGTATCCTTTCCCAAGTTCTGCAGTTTCACTATTTATTAAAATACTGTCCATACTCTGCCTTAGATCAGAGCTATTTAAACACGTGCTTTTTTTCCTCGCCAAGTTGTTTGGTTTTGAGAAACAGAGGCTGGGCCTTTTTATCTTTTTATTCCTCGTATCATGGGGCCCAATCTTTGGCACACAGTTTGGTAAATATGGGTCAACACTAATGTTTGTGAGCTGAATTTACTGCATCAAGGACACTAGTCACCTAGTATCTTATGGAAGTGCAAAATCCTCTTCCACTCTGTCTCCTGTGGTCCTAGTTCTAGGTGCCTGCCTGCATGGAATCCTTTTAGAAAAACTAAGGAAAAGTTCTAAAGTTCCATTTACGTGTTCTCACAAGGCTTGGATGACTCCTAAAATTCTACTGTTAGACCTTCATTCCTTTAGCATAAATTTGAGAAGAAAGATGCTTTAAGGTACTCTGGTCTCCTGTGTCCAGTATGAATGAAGTATCAAGCGCTTGTTTTACAACATGGAGGAGAAAGAGCTCACATGAGGCCACTTATAGAACAGAGCTTTAGAGGCCAGGGGTACCCAGCACGAGCTTTGCCACCATGGCAGGGTCAGCGTGATTTTACTATCTCTAGCCAGTGAATTCTTATGGTACTGAAATATCATCAGGGAATGAAAAGCCTCTGCAAAGACTCAATAATTCTGAACTTCTTCTCCACTCCAGTTTATAATTTAAATTTATATTCTTGTTAGTGGGAGCAGAAGACAGCTGGATTGAATGTCCCATAAGGTCATGGTTTTCTTCCAAACATCTCTTCGTCAGGGGGACCTAGTATCAATATTTTTAGCCTTTGATCTGCCATCCAGATTTTTAATTATTGCTCTGTCCTCTCCAGCCTTCTTTTAAAGATTTCACAATTTTCAGGGCTCCAAATAGCATGGGGTGCTCTCATGACTATCAGGTGAACTCTGTTGTCAGTTTCTGTGTAAACTCCGTTTTCAGTGGGACATGACTTCACAATCTTTCTTGTCCTCTTGTTTATTATATTTTGTCTTTTAAGCCTTGTCATCTCTTTCATACACTATCTTTGTGACAGTATTTTCTCCTAATTTTTTGTTTCAAAGTACAGAGTTGAACTTTGCCATTTAGCATTTTGTCCAGCAAACTGCTTCAAAGGCTGTGGTTTTTGAGACCCGAGGTGACAGCAATTGGGGTCCTAATAGAAGCAGAGGAAAAGAGATAAATAATGATTTTCTCTGAGATTTGTGGAGTTTAGTGTCCACTGGGTAATGATGATGAGCCCAGGACAGCAGAGACTTGAAGTAAATTCCAAATTTCATATTCATGGTGATCTGGTGAAATCTGGTGTTCGTACCTCAACGTCCTCCTTTATAAAATATTAATAACATTCCTGATGTTTGACTTGTCTTGGCCTCACATTGGGATTTATGAAAAGTAAGGAAAAGGCAAAGGCAAGCACAATTGTAAAATATTTTGAGCTGAAAAATACCATCAGTAAATGTTAATGATTTATCTGAAGTTAATATTGGTATCACTAAATCAAAGTCACAATAAATTCTGTCACTAGAATGCATCTGACTATTTTCTTTCTTCACCTGTGTATTCATACCTTGTCCCCGAGATATTCCGTGAATGTATCACCTGCCAGGTAGTGTTCTAGCCACTACACTGCTAAAGAAGACACATGGGACCTCTGCCCTCACGGAGCTTATGTTCTAGCGTGTAAGGGGTTATGTATGTGTTGGGGGAGAGAAAAAAATAGGTAAATAAATACAAATATAAGTGAGTTACACATTGTGAACATTACCAAGAAGAAAATAAATAGAGCGATATAATAGAAAATTGTCAGATGTGCAGAAAAGAGGTCAGTGGCTGAAGATAGTGGGTGGAGTGGTGAGCAGGACAAGATGAGCAAGGAAGAGACAAGGAAGAGAGTAAGGGGTTTGGTTTTATTTTAAGAGCAAGAGGGCTGGGTGTGGTGGCTCACGTTAAATCACGTAATTTACAAGACTCTTAGTTGGTAGGAGATCTTGTTCCTATTTTAGTACATGAGAAAACTAAAGAACAGAGAGGTTAAGTAACTAGCCCAACATCACATAGTTAATGGCAGAGCTGGGATTAAATCCCAGCTAATAGAGTTCCTGAGTTCATGCTAGCTGTAGTGCTTGGTAGAAACAGAACAGCTTTTAGAATCAAATAAACTTAGATTTGAATTCTGGACCTGTTTCTTACCAGCTATACAATTTTAGGCAAGTCACATAACCTCTCAGTTTTCTTATCCATAAAAAGAAGATAATGTCTACTACAGAATTATTGCTAGTGTTTAATAATATAATAAACAGCACTTAAAACACCTAATATAATGCCCAACACTCAGTAGAGATGTGATAAATGGTGACTTAATATACTAATTAAGAAAGGTGTACATCTGAATAGATTGTTTTCCATTTAACGTATTTCTTTAAAAAAATGACAACAAATTTAGAAAATTTCTTCTGCTTTATAGCGCTATAGATATGAAAGAAAATATCATTATGTATAAATATTTTAAGAGGGTCAGGTATTGCAAATCAAGTTGTGTGTGATTCGAAATGTGTATACTACTTTTAGTCTCTGTAGCATCTTAGGGGAAACTTTCACAAAGCCACCTGCTGTCTGATAGCAAATTGATGTTCTGCACTTTTGTCATTTGTACCCTTATCTTGAATAAATGTGCCTTTGCTTTTCAGATGCTAGATGTGGAGGGATAATCTATTAAAAGACCTTACTACCTTTCACATTCAAAAGGTCACTTGCATTTTATAAATACAAGTGAACTGATATATCATCTAGTCAGAAAGATATTTCACCTATCAAACCAGGGCCTGTGTCCAATGAAATTTGACACCTCCTAAATTCTCTGGGTTCTTTAGAGCAAGATGATTCAAAGAAAAAAGCAAAAAATGGTATAGCTGGTGGAGAGTGTAGTCAGCTGGCAGCACTTGCCAGATAGCTAACATATCTTCCCCACTTTGAAATCTCTACAGATAAATGTCTACCGCATTTGGATGTTGCCTAAAGTAGTTTCTATTTGGTGGGGTTAGTGTGAAAAGATTCTCTCTTAAATCCGAGGTAGTTTTATTCCTGAAAGTGAAAGAACTCATTACAAGGCAATTACATGATAAGGGCTCCAGGGAGAGAGTTACAGAAAGAGTCCTGCGTACTGTATAACTTCATGTCGAAGACTGAAAGCCATTAATGAAGCTCCTGTGGAAAAAGCTGTGTCTGGTGGGTTCTAGCCCCTTTATGAATTAACGAGTCTTAACACTTGGACACATTCACCTGGCTATGTTACCCTGTTCTTTCTGGGTATTCCAGACCAATTTCAACCTTTCTGCAGCTATGCCAGTGATCTCTTAGGCTAGTGAGGGCTTATTAGAATCCTGGGGCCACTCAGAACATCTGCCGGTTAATGTCACGTGGCCCCAGAGCCAGAGAATTTGGAGCACAGCCGATTGGTAAAGAGCTGTGCATTCGAGTCACTTTCTATTAGTAGTATTCTTCTAACTTACCAGTGGAAAATTTAATTATCTTTCTGAGCCTTAGTATTTCTTTGTAAAATGTGGCTATTGATGCCTCTGACATAGAGTTGCTGTGAGGATAAAAGAAACAATGAGTGTAAAGTGCTTTGCACCAATTCTGGCAATGAAGCCCACCAAAGAGGGTAGCCATTACTATTCCCTGTTAAGCAGTCTACCCTGACAGATCTGGGGC
The DNA here is from genome assembly GCA_963575035.1 of Avahi laniger. Taxonomy (NCBI): domain Eukaryota; kingdom Metazoa; phylum Chordata; class Mammalia; order Primates; family Indriidae; genus Avahi; species Avahi laniger. Next base: position 16,223 of record CAUYSK010098529.1, on the reverse strand, counting down.
TGGGCAACGCTGAGATAGTTCTTGGCTTCAGAGACCACATGAGTAAAGAGTCAGACGGAAACTGGGTCCTTCCTGGACCAGGAGCTTTTAGTTCAAGTACAGGCACGTAGGTGCTTGGGTCTGGGAGGGATATCAAGACAAGGAAACTGGCAGAGGGGACATAAGGTGATTGCAGTGGTTTGAAGGATGGTGTGTCTCCCCAAATTCATGCTGAAACACAAGACCTTTTGCAACAGTATTAAGAGGTGTGGTCTTTGGGAGGCTCTGCCCTCATGGATGGGATTAGCACCCCTATAAAAAGGCTCAAGGTTAAAGGGAGTCCCCTCTTGCTTTTCTGTCTTCTGCCATGTGTCAACACACATCGTCCTCTCCAGAGGATGCGGCAACAAGGTGCCATCTTGAAAGTGGAGACTAGGCCCTCCCCAGACACTAATCCTGCCAGCACCTTGGTCTTGGACTTCCCTGCCTCCAGAACCACAAGAAATAAATTTCTATTGCTTATAAATTACCCAGTCTGTGTTATTTTATTATAGCAGCACAAATTGACTAAGACAGTGATTATGAATAGACAAAAATGGTCAAAAGTTGAAAACTCGATTGAGACAAACGTAGCATTGGAGGGAATCAGAGGCCATGTCGGGACTCCAGGGCTGGGACTGGTGGATAGACTCAGTCTGTGGCCATCTGGGTGGTGAGTTTCTTCTCAGGCATATGGAGTAGGGCAGCAAAGACAGATGGGGGCCAGAGCTGGAGAGGCAGAAGTTCTGAGCTCAGACCAGTGGACAAAGGGTCAAAAACGAGGGAGACTTACCCCTGGGGAGAATCAAACCACGTGGATCCTGGTTGGCACTTTTTTTTTTTTCCTTTTTAGAGATGAGGGTCTCACTATGTTACCCAGGCTGGTCTGAAACTCCTGGCCTCAAACAATTCTCCTGTTTCAGCCTCCTGAGTCACTGGGATCGACACCGTTAAATCATAGAGCTGGGAGATGGGGAAATATGGTCAGAGTCTGATCACAGACCTGAGATGGGGCTGCAATAGCAGAAACTGATACTGAAGAGGCCAAACCCCCAAAGGTGGAAGTGCTATGGGACTGACATGAAGACAGTGTCCCAGCCATGGAGAGGAGAGGTTGCAAAGGCAGAAAGGTCAATAGTGGAGCGTGGAGGCTTCCAGGTAAGAGCAGGACCAACAAGGAGCCAAACTGCAAGCTGTGCCTGGGAGGGTTATTTTATTAATATTATGGCTTCTGCCCACGGTTACATGTGTCCTAGAGAATGGGGCTGGGCTGAGCCTGTGCATGGGGTGGGAGTCAGATTCATGTATGGATATGAACTCAGGGCAAGCCCCTCACAACTGCTGGAGTAATCTTTTCAAAGATGCAAATCTGACACATCTCTCCTCCTCCTGAAGCCATTCAATGGCACCCATTGCTTAGAGGACAGAATCCAGATTGCTCAGATTGGTATTCAAGATGTGCCAGGACTCGGCTTGAGCCTCCTTCCCTGGTCTGAGCTTGCTTTCTCCCTCAGGTGCACCCTGCATTCCAGCCATATAGAACTCCTCACCATTTCCCAAAGGTGGCTCTCCTAGACTCTCACGCTATAGGACCTTCTGTTTTCTACACATCCTACTCACATTTAAAAGTGCAAAGAAGGTGAATTATTAGAAAATTAAAGCAGTGGAAATTCAACTAGTGTTTTAATTTTGCTCCCTTAATATTAAATCTGTAAATGAAAGCACCTAAAGCATTTTTGAATGTCTGTGAGAGATCTTGATGTGTCTCTCCCCTTTAGCCAGATACTCTTCTCTGTGCTTCTATGGCATCTGTGCATATCTCCGCTATGACAATTGTCATATTGTGATATACTTTTGCTTTCTTCTTCATTTTTATAATCCTGGTGCTAAGCACTGCACCGGACATCTAGGTGCTCTTTACATAAGTATTGAGTGAATATTGGAGCATCTGTGGACAGCCCTTCCTCCACGCTTCTGTTGTTGCACGTTAAACATGCTTGTAGTATAACCCTTATCTGATAATGCCTGATTATTGGTTTTCATGTCTGTGTCATCTCTTAACTATAAGCTCAGTGAGGCCAGAGGCTGTAATTTTCTTTCCCATATATTCCAAACATGGCATACAGTAGAAGTTACAAAAATTTGCTGATTGAATAAATAAATGAGTGATTATTATTTGACACTATGAGCAAAAACTCCAGTAAACTTTCAAGAGATAAATGACCTCTGTACAGAATCTATAAACGTTGTGTTTCAAAACCTGTTACCGTTCATTAAAAGCAAGTAGTCTCAGAAGATTTGTAGCTGCATAAAAGTTTTCCCATTATTCTATAATCCGTGTCCAGTAGCTAAAACTCTTGTTGTTTTGTCTAGTTCCCTGTATAATAGATATGGATTCTCTTCTGGGTCTCCCTGAAGTGAACGGCAGCATGTAAACATCCCATAGCTTCAATATATTGATTGAAAAACTGGATACTTCATATGACTTTTATCTTTACTACTCATATTCTCTTAAAGGTTATAATTATGTGCAGGACATATTTGTAAAAGTTTTGAGTAGCACTATTCTTGGATGGGGATGTGAGAGAAGTTTCTTAACCCTCCAGGAAATAATTCTAAAGAAATTGTATTCTGGTGCCATAGACCATTGAATAAGATTATATTTTAGTCAATATCTTGACTCTGGGAAAAATGTTTAAGTTGTAAGTTAAAATATTCTATATATGAAAATATTGAGAAAAAATTAATCTCAAAATTTCATATTCAGAAAATTTAAGTAGAAGATTTTAGTGTCACTTTCTTCTTTCATTAATATATAAGTTTTTTTAATGAATAAAAAACAGACAATTACTAAATATCCATAAGGAGATTATTTCTCTTAAATTCAAGGAAAATAATCCAGTTTTGAGTTATGAAGTATGCCTTTATGTTAAAATATTACAATACTTCTATTCATTTTAAAAAATGAAATTTCTTGAAATATATTTAAAAGTACATTCTTACAAACAAGGTAAATTTTAGGATAACTAAAGCAGTGGAAATGCAATTACTATTTTAAGTTTGTTCCCTTAATATTAAATCTGAAAATGCAAGTAATTTAAACATATTTGCATTTTTAGTAGGATTATAGTAAAACAGAGTGATTGCCTTAAAGAAACTGAAGAAAACTAAAAGATAAGATTAAATAAAAGTAAGTAGCTGTTATATCCTGTCTAAAATGGAAAGCTTTTCTGTATTATAATGTGAATTCACTTTAAAATGTGAATCAAAGCGGTATTGTGAAATTACTATGTTTTATGCTATTTATATTTTTATATATCAAGAAATTTAAGTCTTTCATAGTGCGGTCACAGGCAGGGGAAAGATACCTTGAGCAGGGTGGATAACACATGTGGATGGTGATCAGTTATAGATGAGTGTCAGATCTCTATGCACTGGGCTGGAAATTTCAGGGTGGCCTCTTTGATGAAATTCCCAGCATGGAGTTGGGGGTGGATCCCTCACTCAACCTATGCGGTGTTGATTGGCCGATGAGAAAACCATGTAATCCAATATATCTTTAAGAAAACCTCTGAATAATTTTTGATATGATTGTAAGAGCAATCTTTATATTAAAGAAGACAGATGAGACGTAATCCTATTTTACGTGAATGATCATTTCTTATTACACACCTATTTAGCTCCTCCACACTTTCCTTTGCAACAGCCTACAACTCTATTTCAGGTGCCTAAGGGAAAAGAGGATGAGAAATTAACATTCTTGCTTTGTGTTTAGAGAACACCAGGTGGTTAGTTTGCAAGTGATAAACTCAGCTACTCGATTGTTGTTTTGCCTGTGTCCAAGGAGCTCAGTGTGCTGTCTATTGAGCAGGTGGCCACAGACTGGTGGAGCCAAAGGGAAAGAAGTCGCCTGAGGTGTGACCGGGCGGCCCTGGAGGTGGAAGAGGCAAGGAATGGATGACATGTTCCGGGTGAATTTCCTGGCCCGAGAGGAGAGAGTGGCAAGCTCTGAAGTTGGAATGCTCTGCATACCCTAGGGTGGGTCTCTGTGCCGCTTGGCCTGCCACTGCCTTCCTGCGTTCCTTTAAGATCTCTCCTGTTGTTGTGTCAAAGTGAAGGAGGAGATACTATTTATAGAAGATAATAAGATATTATTTATAGGCTGTTTTATTTCACATACATAATTTGTAGGTTTAAAAGAGAAATAGAGAATGTAGAAGAGAGAAAAACGGTTCCAGAAGAGTTATCTAATACTGTATCAATTGGTGACTTTAGAACTACACAGCAAAGCAACATCTTCAATTCTCATTTTGGATTTCTGTTATTTTTAAACTCTTCGATAGTAATTTTTTTTTTTTTTTGAGACAGGGTCTCTCTCTGTCATCTTGGCCGGAGTGCAGTGGCATCATCACGGCTCACTGCAGCCTTGAACTTCTGGGCTCAAGCGATCCTCCTACCTCAGCCTCCCAAAGCACTGAGATTACAAGTGTGAGCCACCATCCCTGGACTTCAATAGTAATTATTGAGAACAACTTCGAGAAAGTAGCATTTTATGTCTAGAAGAAAATGTACTGTGCATAGAGTCTGTTGTCCAAAATTCTCCATCTGTCTATCTTGCTAATGAGGCATGTGTCTTTACTCTGATACTTGCTTTCTTCATTTTCAAAATGCAATGGCATTCTAAATAATTTCTAAGTTCTCTTCAACCTCTTGACAGTCTATGGATATAATAATTTTTGACTAAATTAAATTTTCTTCCTTTTTCCTGTTGATCTCATCAATGCACAGAGAAAAGGTTTTTGGCATTTAGTCCACAGTGATACATGACATTTGAAGATAAAACAATTCACAAAACTGGAAACTCTTGAATAACTAGACTGTCTACACACAATTGCTTCAGTTGTTTTGAATAGTTTGATATGTCAATAAGTTAATCACTTTCTAATTCATTAGGAGGGAGGAGGCTGGGAAATAAAATCCTTGAGATTTAACTAAGTTGGTGCAGTCATGGTGCTGGTGGACTATTCTGATGAGACACTGTGGAACATGATTTCAATTAATGCCACGTTCTCTTTTTATTCATAAATACCTGTCTGCAAATGACTCCCCAGGCTAGAAGTGATCAAACATTCTCTGTGTGGAGCGAGGACTTTCCCTACATTTTCTCTCTTGATGATCCCCTTCTATGGCTTAACCTCAGCCAGTCAAAATACCGATCGGTGTCACCGTGACAGGTATTTTTTCTAGCATTATAGTGTCTGTAAATCAAACACCATCAGGGTAGAACAGAAGATATCATGACACTACATCATCCTTTGCAATTCCACCGGTGTCAAAGAATAATAAGCATTACTTTAAAGGAAAATATTTTTTGAAAATAAATTGAGGCAGTATTTCACAAAGTGGAATTTTGCAGTGCAAAATGTGGTTGGAAATAGAGTTCCTTGTTAGTTGCTGGGATGCACGCCCCTTCCTTTTTTGGGTTGTCATTGGGTATGGGAAATAAGGGATGGTACCCAAGTAACTAGGGTGCTCTGGGAAAGACAAGAAGAAAAAAATGATGTTTCTTTCCTGTTTACCAATTAGTAGGGGAAATAAAGTGTGAACCTAAGTAATTCTAATACCAGGCGAAAAATGATGTGTTAGGAGACTGGCAGTGCTGTCTGTGCAGCCTGCGGAAGAGAAAACATGATGGCAGCTGGGACTGTCAGAGAAGAGACTTCTTCCTCCCACTGATGAAGAGGGCATCGAGTGGTAATCATTGCTTTCCAACAGAGTTTTAATATAACAGATTCTTGAAAAGAACATGAATGACCAGGAGGGGCTACAGAGGGAGAGGACAGTGAAGACAGTGAGTCTGTGTAACTGTGGGAGTCTAGCTCCGGGGTTTAGGGGGTAAGTGGGACCTGCTGCTGGAGGCGCAGTCAGCACGTGGAAGATGATGTGCTGTAGTAATTAAGGTGGGAGTGGCTTGTGCTCAGGTGGTGGTGAGATGCGAAGCTGCTTCTTTCTCCTGGCTTTGATCTCAGGTGCCAGGATGGCACAGCACAGAGCCCTGGTTCTGGTTCTGGAGCCTGACTGTCTGGTTTCAGGTCTCAGCTCTGCCATTTACTACTTACGTGCTCTTTGAGCACGTTTCTCAACATCTCTGAGTTGTTTTACCGTATCTACAACTAGGATGGGGTGGTTGTGAGGAGCGAGTTACTGCTTGCAAAGTAAAGCCTCCAGAACCGGGCCTGGCACAAAGCCAGCACCATTTACCAGACTTCGAGGTCCTGTTTGGCAGCCTGCATTCAGCCAAATTTTGAGCATGACTTCCCGCGCCACTTGCTTCAATTGTTAGCAGGTGGGGAGAGATGCAGATAGCAAAACTTGAACTTCACATTCATAAGGTGTCTGGATAACTACTCGAAACACTTTGATGTTCCCAGAAAAACATTTTGCCTAGAGTCATTACTAATGTTGGGGCAATGAAATCTCTAGGGCACAGCCAGGAAAACCCCTCCTGTAGACTACAGAAGGATCTAGGATTATTTAAATATCCCTGATTGCAAAGAAGCACAGAGCCTTATATTAAAAAAGGAGAAGAATCTATTAGAATTTGAGAGAAAGCTGATTACAGATGAATGCAGAGAAGGGACTGTTAAGAAGATTAAGGATGCTGGGTCCAAGCGTCCTTTTCCACAGGGATATTCTAATACTGACACGGTCCCAATCAGTAGTACCCAAAGGCGATCCTTATCTCACTGTGCCTCTCCTGCTAAAGAGTGAACTCAGGCATTGGCCAAAGGTAACAATAAATATTAAAACCTTTATTATCAATGTTTGATAGCAGCATGAAACATTTATATTTATGTATTATTTCATTTGTCAGAAAGATGCAGGTGGTTTTAAAAATGCTATTGCTAGGTCATTTTTTAAAAGAAGATCTAATTATCTTCTTACCAATTTCCCTTTGTTAGAGCTGAGCCGAGTATACTAAACAAAGAAAAACTGCATTGGAAGAAGGGCTGGGTGATGCTGGCTTACAGCTAAATAATTTGTTCTGAATCAAGGTCGACAGTATAGAGGCTGTTGTGTTTTGCCTCTTGCTTAATTTTCTATTTAACTTCCTTCACAATCTTCCTGTGATTTAGAGAGAAATGCGTGCAGACGTTTTGGCAATTACAAAAGCCATTTTCGAATGATAGAAAGCATTAACATGAGAGCTAAGACGTTAAGAATTCCTTCGGCATGGATGTGGCGAGACCTTGTTCCTTATGCAAACGTCTTTGTGTAATAAGAAAATAAAGAGAAACTGGACCCTCCATCTGCCACTCTTGTCTATGTTTACATAATGACGCTAGTCGTTTAACATATTTTGTTATGAAAAATGTTGGCCATACACAAATATTTTAAAAATATGTACCACGATGGGATTAGGGAAAACACCCCACCTGTCCAAATCCCTTAGTGGGCTTGAAGAGGTGGCCAGACCTTGGAAAGGGCATTGGTTTTGGAGCACAACACACCTGGATTTGAATCCCCTTTTATCGCTTACTACCTGGGTGATCCTGGCACAGTACTCTTTGAGACTTAATTTCTTTGTCCATAGAATAGAGATACACATACCTTCCTGGGTGATTGTGAAGATTAAATTAAAGATAATATTTATGGAGACTCTTAGCATATGTGGCAGACAGCAATCTGCTTGTTAAACAGTAGGCGTTTTGCCACTACTGACAATACTTTTGCTTGCTAGTTTCAGAGGTGAAAACAATAAACCCTATTCATTTTGTACATGTGGTTATTCTGTTAGGTCATTTAAAAGTTGCATTTTTGGTACAGAAAGGGTATCTACCTTCTTGAAAATGTTCACCTATTTCCAAAAAGTAAAGAATTTAGTGTTTCAGAAATTCCAGTCTTTCTTGAAGATGTGGGATTGAAGATCTACCTAAATATACAGTTTTAGAGTATACTCTGTGTGTGTGTGTTTTACTTCTAACCAACTCTTCTTGTATATGTTTAAGTATTTTTTATTCTCACCTGGCTATGTTTCAGTTAAAGTGACCATAGAAAATTTTTAGACACTGCTTTTGATCTGTTTAATAATCTCTCCCCTTGAGTGTCTGGAGCTCTGACACAATGTAAACCACATATGTAATAAATAATTAAGTACATATCTTTAAAGGAGCCAAAAATAACACTCTTGATAATGACTTCTCAAAGTACAAAGGACCATTCAGCCATCCAGTTGAGACACATGGCAATTAAAAATTGAAAGTCATAAGTAATTGAATATTGATTTAATGTTCCTGCCCTGAAGGGCAAGTTGAGGACTCTGACAAATTTATAAAGGAAGGAAAGCCTTCTGCAGGCATGCAAGGGGAAGAACGTATCTCTAGAAAGTGCTTGTTGAATTGAATTTGGTTGTGGTCCTTAGGGCTCCAGGTACTTGTCCTGACCAAAGGACATTTTTCAGACTTTCTGTCTTTTCCCCGTGCTGGGTCTTATTGTATGGAGCACTTAGTGAGATAGATCAGGTGCTCATCCAAGGGCCCTTGAGGCCAACTTGAAGATTTGGGATGTTTGGGGATGAGGATGTCACCAGAATGAGATAGTAGAAAGTTAGGCTAGCAATATTTCTATTGCATAGAAAATGTGTTATTGTACTCAATAACAGAAGCAGAAAGAATATAATTTTTAAACAATTAAAAATAATTTCTTCTGACTATAAAAGATGAATTTATTGTTTCAAATTTGGAACAGTCAAGAAAAGCATAAAAGAAAATTAATTACTGATAACCTTCCTGTGCAGTAGCAAAGTCTGTTAATGTCTTGGTGAACTTTCTTCTAGTCTTTTCTTTATCCTTTGCTTATCATTCCTTTACATAATTTTTAGAGAATAAAATATATAAAGAAATGAGAAAAAATTAATTAATAGGCCCATATATGTTTATATATATAGAGAGAGTGATTTTTATATTCAACAGAATAATCCCAAGGATATGGGAATTTATGAACTATCCTCTATTTGTATAATGTCTTTCATCCAAACCAAAAAATGTATCCATGAGTTGTTTGTTTTTTCACATGTGTGAGCTAGGGACAGGTATTATTATCTGCCGTTTTGCAACAGGGGTCAAGAGTAGAACTTCATCCTATGATTCACATCTGAGAATTCTGTATTGCTGTCTAAATCATCTTTTTTTTTGGTGGGGGATGGGGTGGGGTGTATATCAGAAAAAATGTAATTTCAACGTCATCATTAGGTAGGGATGAAACATAAGACAAATGCTGTATGGCATCATGAAAGTTCAGCCACTATTGATGATTGGAGATTGTCAGTAGAATTTTGCATAGTTTAATACTTAAGGAATTTCAAATGAATATGTTTATTAATTAATTTTTTTAAAGGTAACTCTATGGAAAAAGAAGAAGAGGATATTGAGATGGTATTGTGTATATTATCTTTTCTCTTATTTGATCTGCTAGATTTTGAATTCTGTTTTTAAAAAAAGCAAAAGAGAAACTGTTCTTTCTGATAGATTATAGTGCCAACCTATTGGAGGAAAACAATCCCTTTTAAATAAAACTGTTGTGGATAAAAATTAAAACTCAGTAAAAGGTGGGAAATTAAGTCTTCTGAGCCCTGAGTGAATTTCTTCTATGTTTGAGGCTAGTGGAGATTTTCCAGTTGCTCAAAACTTTACTTATTAAATTTGCAAACACCCCACATTACCACATTTTGCAGATTCATATGGAAGATAGAGCACATCTACCCAGACTCTCTTTTGAGGGAAATATACTTTGTCAGCTTAGGTAAATCATGCTTAAATTTTTGGTTAAATGAATCTTAAGAACTTGTCGATTTAATCTGAACCACAAAGAGAGAGCTCATCTTCAGAATCGGAATTTTTCCAAATCCTTGACCTACCAGGAGCCAAATGTAGTATGATTTCCCGAAAACAAAATTCCTCACACATAGAACAAATTAAATCATGGGATTGCTGAATAGTCTATGATAAAAATGTATAAACAATGCAAAGGAAAAAAAAACCTCTTGGGCCTATATTACTTTGATTCTCAACCACTTCAGTGCTATAAGATTATAATGAAATAACTCTTATTGAAAATTTGATGTGATGTACTATAAATAATTTGTGGTTTTAAAATAAAAATAAAATTCGAAGTGAAAAGTGATTTAAGTTGTAGAATTATTTAAGCTCTACTTTAGGCATGTTTTAAAAAACCTGAATTTCTGAAGTTATCTAATTTTTATTTTGTAACTATGCATACAGTTACATTAACTCTGTAAAAGGATTTCCTTTAATTATATCTATTTTATTTTACATTAACAATTAAGTAACAAATATTGGTTAAATGCTCACTATGTGCAAGGCATTGTGGTAAGTACGACAGGATGTGCAAAAAAATAAAAATTATCTATTTAGGGAGCTAAGAATTTGCTTAGGGGCACAAGACATTCAAATAGGAAACTATCAGAGACAAAGAAGTTTATAGTGAAGCATTTAACAAGTAAACTTCTGATCAGTATAATAATTGTAATTAGTAAAATATGGAAATTATTGATCTCTTTAATAAAATTTTTTTATTTATTAAAAATAATTAAAACTTGATATATTTTATACCTAGGTATATGGGTAGCAAAATTATATATAGATACAGGTGTGTGTGCATGTATGTGCACACATATGTACCTAGTATTGGAAAGGGATATGTAAACATAACATATATATGTGAGTATGTCTATATCTAAATTTGTGTATATAAAATGCCAATGACCAAAAGGAAGAGTGAATCAGAAGAAAAAAATTTAAATCCTGGGGCATCCTCACTAAAATTCAAGTGCACATGAGCTCTGGAAACTACAGCAGAAGTTTAAGGAAAGAGGAAGCAGAGATGGAACAACTGCGTGCAGCAGGAAGCAGCCAGGTAAAAAGAAGGTTTGCATGAATCTGGAGTTTCAATCGCAAGATTTCTACTCAAGGGGCACATGATAAACATCAGAAGGATGCTATGGAAAACTTCCTTGCTGATGTGGAGAGTGAATGCCCATAACACAGAGTAAGAAGCGAAGGGTCGAAAGTGATGAGAGAGAAAAGAGGTGTGAAGGACAAAGTCAAGAGATTAAAGCCAAGAAATATTTCTGATGAAAATCGCACAAAATGACTAATTATGTATGAAATGTACAAAAAAAGTCCAGTTATATTAACATATTTGGGCAAATAACTTATTCTTTAATTAAGTTTAAAGAAAAAAGTACTTTATATGTATATAAGCAGAAAAAGGGGTAAAAATCAGGGTGATCCCAGTCTTATCTTCTGTAATATCAAAGATCAGAAGACAGGGTAATAGCATCCACAGTTGTGAAGGAAAAAGGCTTTGATTCTCAAGTTTCATACCCAGACTCGTAATTCGTGTTTAAGGGCTCCAAAGTTCACCACTCTTGATCCTATTTTGAAAAAAATTTCTTACATCTGTCACTAGTTAGATGAAGCAAAATCAAGAGTTTAAGGATGGGCTGGGCATCATGGAATCACCTGTAATCCCAGCCTTTCGGAGGCCAAGGCGGGAGAGTTAGTTGAGGCCAGGAGTTGGAGACCAGCCTGAGCAACATAGGGAGACCTGCTTCTCTACAAAAAATAGAAAAAATTAGCTGGGTGTGGTGGTGCCCTCCAGTAGCTTCAGCTACTTGGGAGGCTGAGGCAGGAGGATTGCTTAAGCCCTGGAGTTGAGGTTGCTGTCAACTACGATGACGCCACTGCACTCTAGTCTGGGCAAGAGAGTGAGACTCTGTCTCAAAAAAAAAAAAATAAAGAGTTTAAGAGTTTAAGGATGGAGACTTTGTGCTATAAAAGAATGAAGAATGATAATGAATCCCAAAAACATTTAGACTTATTAGAATAAGTACTTTAAAATTTTTGGAAAAACATTCAAGACCAATACAAATACAACTTTAAAGAAAGCCATAAGATATAAATATTATTTTATGGCAATAATCTGGTAACTGGTGGAGGTGTGAGATGAAGGGAAGGAAATGAGTCTGGTGGTAAAAGCACATTAAGGGCTTATGTGCGGGAGATGCAAAAGTTGGAAAAAAGTCACGGAAGCATAAATATAGAAGCAAAAGCAAATGTTCTAGTAATAAATATAGATGAATTAAAATTTCAAATTAAAAGACAAAACTTTTCAGATTAGGTTAAAACACAAAATCCAAGAATATATTACTTATAAGTTTTCCAAAGAGGTTTCAATTAAAGGAGGAAAAAACCAATTCATTGCAAAAAGACAGAGATGGCAATGAGAACGCCGGATTTATGAAAATACGAGACAAGTAGAATTGAATATGACAAAGATCAGTATTTATTGGTAAAATATATGCTTCACAAGCATGATAAATTTTTAAGTTCAAAATATGGAAAAAATTAAATACATGAAACAAATTATTTTTGGGGACTTTACTTTTCTTAGCTTTAGATAAATTGAGTAGACAATACATAAATTGGAATAAAGAAAATTTGAAAGATATAATCACGACAACTGAACTGAAGTGGACTTTTAAAAAAAATACTACCAGCAGAGAATATACCTTCTTTTATGTGTTCATGGCATATTTTAAAAGATTGATTGAATACCAAGTTATGAAGAAAATCTAAATAAATTACACAAAGCAGGTGTCATTGGGCTATAATTCTAGACAATAATTCAGTGAAACTTGACCGAAATAACATAGTTATAACTAAACTCATAAATTAGACTCCCACATATTTAGGAATGCATATATATTTTATATAAAATATAGAAGTAAAAGAATATTTATCACTGAATACTATGGAGAGCTTAATGGCAATCCCTTTGAAAATAAAATGGAAAAAGTTTTCATATATTTTGAAAATGTAATCAAGGAGTAAAAGGCTTAAGCAGACTAATAACATGGGAGAAATTAAAATTATTATTAATCTTTTGAATAAAAAGTTTGCAGGATTGATGTGTTTTCTTTCTTTTCTAGTGACTTGGCCATTTTTCCCAAAAAATTCTGCATAAAAACCTATGGAAAGCCTACATTTAAAAATGTAACCTTGATCTAAAACTTTTCAAAGAGGATACAAAAAAGGAAAATGACAAATAATTCATGTTGTGATCTTATTTCTGAATATATTAATAGATAGAAACAAAACCTTTAAGTCATACTAGCAAACAGCAACAACAACAACCGATCTACATACAAGTCAGGAGAATTAATATTTATTATCAGGGAGCCTATAACTTGTGTCATCAATGTGTGAAAAAAATCATCACAAAAAGATGCCAAAGTAGCATCAATAACATTTTATATTGATTATTTATAACAATTAATGATAAACTAGCATCAGAAGTATTCCTCTTTTGCCTGATTGAAATAAAATATCTGGAACCAAAAGTCACTATAATACCTAACAGAGAAACACTAGAGTGATTTCTTCTAAAATTAGGAAAAAAAGCAAGGATGACAGTTATCATTATTGTTTTTTAATGTTATTCTAGAAATTCTACTCATTTCTATAGATATAAAGCAAGAGTTATTAGTTATTAAACAAGAAGTATATACACTTACTTATAGATTATTTTTATAGTCCTTCTAAAAATATCTAAGAAAATCATTTGAAAAAATTATTAGGAAAAATCAGTAGTAATGTGGCTAATCAGCTAATTACCCAAACCAATAGCCTACTTGTATAATCAGCTGGAAATACGATGAATAAAGTATCTTCCCAATAGACACAACAATTAAATACCTGAGAATAACTAACAAGAAATGTAGGATGTATCCAAAGAATACAACTTTCCAGAGGAATATGAATGAAAACAAATAAATGGGAACACTATCGTTTTGTTGGATAGAAAGACTGAATATTATAAAACTGTCTATTTTTAAATGAATTTTAAATTGACTTTGACTATTCGAATTTTATTTTTTTTAAACCTGTTGTCTAGAGTGCAATGGTGTCATCATCATAGCTCCCTGCAACCTCAAACTCCTGGGCTCAAATGATCCTTCTGCTTCGGCCTTCTGAGTAGTTGGGATTACAGGCACCTGCCACCATGCCCAGCTAATTTTTTAATTTTTTGTAGAGACAGAGTCTTGCTCTTCCTCAGGCTGGTCTCAAACTCCTGGCCTCAAGTGACCCTCCCACCTCGGCCTCCCACAGTGCTGGGATTAGAGGCATGAGCCACCACAGCCAGCAGAGGTTGCCTTTCTTTTGTAAAGAAGGAAAAGGACAGTTGCCCAAGGAGGAGGGAAGGAGACTAGGTGTGCTGCCCTGGCCGTGACTTGCTTGCTCTCAAACAGAACAATTTAGGAGAGTATATATGAAACGCATGGGTCTGGAAACTGATTACCTTAAAACTAAAAAAAAAAAAAAATTGCTACATCATTCTTTTAAATGTGTCCTATGGAATCCAGATATCAGAGCAATTTGTTACTCATTATTGTCCATTTAAAAAAATACGTGGAAAAGCTTGTGTTTTAGAGTTGAAATTTAACATTATTTCTCTTCTCATTTAAATCCATCTTTCATCCTTTATGCTCAAAAGCTTTTTATTAATCACTCTGGGATGAAAGTGCCTTCCCTGGGGGAGTGCCTGCACTGCTATTTGAAGACCTCATCTTAGAGGTTCGCGGTATGAACGTGAGCTCTACCTGGGGAGACATCTGGTTCCCGTGATGCCTTCTTGAAGGCTGCCAAACACTGCATTGGGATTCGTTAGTTTTGCTTTTACTTTTGGTGGGTTTCATATATTAGAATGAAGGCCAGTTAAGGACTACTTATACTTTCTGCAAATTCCCTTGCCTTAGATTTGTAGCTGAAATATCGAGGGAAAAGTTTTTTTTCCCCCTCTTCTACAACTTCAAGGGAGGGCAACAGGTATTAAATCAACTTATTTATCAGTAGATTGATCTCAGCAGGAATAATATAAGAGGTTGTTAGAGACCATCTTAATTTGAAGCTCCCTTAACCCCAAATACCTTCCTTGGTGCCTAAAGTTCTTCAAAAACGGATGCATTGCCCTAGACTAGTAATCACTTTCTGAGTTCGTTTACTGTTAATGTATGTTGTCTTTCTCCACCAATGAAGGGAGTCGGGTAAAAGAACCAAGGACAGCTGGGTGTGAAAGAAGTTTGAAAGAAGAGAGAAAATGTAGATGCAGTGCTTAAGAAGGGAGGCGAGGCCAGACACAAAGCAGTCTGACTTCACGATTTTGCTTCAAACTAACTTTGAACTATTTATTATAAACGAGAAAGCTTAGCATTAGAGTCACTTTTCTATCAGGGAGGGAAACGCAGAGGGACAGGAACAGTCAACGGATTAAACAACTCAAGGAAGTTTTGGACGTGACTTCCAATATCCGAGAACCAATTTCAGTTAAGCTCTTATGTCAACACATTGGAACAGTTTTATATTTTAATACATTAAGGAGTCCTGGATTGCTTATGTTTTACAATGGGATCTTTGAGAGGGAACTGTATGGATTGTTATTTAGAGACAGAAACAATTCGACCATTTCAATTTAAGTGTTTTCCATCTCCACTGATTTGTCACCTGGTTAAAAGGTAGAAAGGCTCATGCATGCCTGCAATCCTAACCCTCCGGAGCCTGAGGTGGGAGGATCAGGATCGCTTGAACTCAGGAGTTCGAGGCTGCAGTGAGCTGTGATGAAGCCACTGCACTCTAGCCTGGGCGACAGAGCTAGACTCTGTCTCAAAAAAAAAAAAAAAAAAGGGTAGAAAAGTCAGTGCAAGTTGATAATCTTTAATAATAATTTTTCTCTGAGGGGCACATTTCATGTGTCCCTTTTTTCTTTTATAAATCTTTTTCTTCAATGACACATAATAATTATACATATTTATGAGGCACATAGTGATTTTCTTTTTTTTAGAGATAGGGTCTTGCTTTGTTGCCCAGGCTCCATAGTGATGTTTTGATACATATGATGTATAGTGATCAGATCAGGATAATTAGCATGTTCATCATCTCAAACATGTATCGTTTCTTTGTGTTGGGAACATTCAATATCCTCCTTCTAGCTATTTGGCCAATCATTTTTATTGCTTATATAAAAAGGCCGTGTCGTACAGCATATGCATACAAAGACACTACTTTGAAGGCAAGCACAGGTTCTCAACAGCTAAGCCTATAGTGAAATTTATTTTAATTCACAGT
>CAUYSK010098527.1:0-41334 GCA_963575035.1 Avahi laniger | reverse complement strand
AAAGAAATGATTTGGACAACTAAAATTATATATAGAGAGAAAAAATTAGCCGGGCATGGTGGCACATGCCTGTAGTCCCAGCTACTCGGGAGGCTGAGGCAGAAGGATCGCTTGAGTCCAGGAGTTTGAGGTTGCTGTGAGCTAGGCTGACGCCACGGCACTCATTCTAGCCAGGGCAACAAAGCGAGACTCTGTCTCAAAAAAAAAAAGAAAAAAAATTTAAAATTCAAATAATGCTTGTCCCCACTAAATAGATAAAAGATGGGAGTTATGGAAGCTTGTCCTACAAAGCGGACTCTCCCAATGAAGCAAACATAACATCTGCAAATGCTCTAAGATTGACCATTCAGGATTGCATCCAGACTTTAGCCATTGGACCTGAACAGGTTTCCGACACTTCTCTCCCTCAGGTACCTCTGTTATCCAGGTGACAGCCACAGATGCTGACGACCCAACCTACGGCAACAGCGCTCGGGTTGTGTACAGCATTCTCCAGGGCCAGCCGTACTTTTCCGTGGACTCCAAAACAGGTACCTGACACAAGGGTCAAGTCAGGGGTGTTTGCTTTATTCCCTAATAATTTATAGCTGCTGCTATGACAGGCCCAGCTCTCCTTTTCAAGGACTCTCCAGGGAGTGTATTAACCGGAGAAGATTATTATGAGCTTTAGGATTAAGAGAGCGAACTGGCACCACCCTGGTGGGTAAGAGCAGAACTATGCCCAGACAGCATGTGGTGTCTGACTGCGGTGGCCAAGTGCCTGCTTACACACAAAAATCCTTCCAAAAATCCTGTGGTTATATTTATTCCCAGGGACTAAGGTCTTTTATAACTCCAAGATGACCTGAGACGGCTGACACATTCACCCAGGCCCCCTAGAGAACAGAATCATTGATTGTGAAACTCGAAGGAGCCTTAGGAGAATCATCCGGTCCATCACCATTCGCTTAACAGACAAGGAAGTCGGGAAACCGAGGGCTAACAAAGTTCATCTAGTGGATACGGGTCCCTTGACGTGTGGTCAGCTGTTCTTTCCACTGAACCTCTCTGCGCTAAGAGAGAACAGAGCCAGAACGAACAGTTACTGGGGCAAACAGGCCTTGATGAGGGGGGAAAGAGCACATGGGATGTGGCCCCCAAATAGACTGGGAAGCTCCAACAGGGGAGACAGCAGGGAGAAGTGAATGCGCAAGGAGCAACGTGGCAGGAAAGGACTAAGAGAAGTTTGGGGGTTTTGTTTGTTTTTTTGTTTGTTTGTTTCCATTTTACCCAAGAACTTTGACTACAGACTTTGTGTTTTAATCTATGATGATTCCCTTTAATACTGCTTGAGTATAGCAGAATAATTATTATATCCTCTTTACCTTGCACTTGTGCCAGGCTTTCTCCTTTGTTACATCCTTTCAGAAACATTACCGTATTTTAGCCTCCTAATAATCTTGTGAACCAGCAAAATACATAGGAAGTATTATTACTCCCATTTTATATAAGAGAAAACAGAGGACCTAAGAGTAATTAACGAGGAACTTGAATAAAGAAACATACAGCCTCAGAGTAAAGTTAACGGTGAACACTCAAAGTCACCTCCTTATTGGAAAGAGAAAAAACACATTTCTATTATTAGCAACCTGATAGAATTTTTTTCCCCGGAAGTCCTAAGGGGAGCAAGACATTCAGAATTGTACCATAAAAGTAGTAAGTGAGAGAGTGTAAATTAGTAGGAGGAAGGAAAAAAAGATTGCAGTTAGGGACTTCTATAAAAACAGTAACTTTAACAGTTCTACCGGTGGGGACAGGGACAATGAAGGGGTGCCCAAAGGGAAGAAAAATACAGGCAGGAAGAGGGCAATGTGTCCTTTCTATCCTAAGAAGAATCTTACATGATTTTGACAGTTCCCAGGGGGCATCTGTAGTGTTAAGGTCAAAAATACAAGAAAAGATAGTTATTGCTGTGCCCATGGGGGCTTGTGAAGAAGGAAAATGCTGCATATTTCACTTTAGAACGTTCCTACTATAATGCGACATATACATTATGGCAGTAAACTGTGGACAGACTGTTGTCCCTAGTCCCTTCCCTTTCCATGCAAAAGGTCTGTTTAGCCAAGCATCACGTTGTAAACCGGCAGTGAGCCTTTAATCTTTGCCTGGAGTGTATAGAAGTCAACTTTTCTAAGCTGAAGGGTTAAAAGGGAGATAAAACATTACTGCACATCCTTGGCAGGAGCGCAGCACATTTCAATGGATTGTGGTTTAGACCCCTCTTCTTAAGTGAAATCGTATCGTCACGCTGTGATGCTGCTACTTACTGTCTGGGGAAGTTCGTTTCTTATGCATGGTAAAAATAAACAGCTCGCAGAACATCTTTTATGTCCTAGCGCACGGAATTGAGTAAAGCACAGAGGTAAACAGGAGAACACAAAGCAGAATGAATATATAACAAAAGGAAAATCTAATCAGAATTCCGACCCTGCTCACGGCAGTGGGGAGGCCAGACAAAGCAGAAAAAGAGTGAGTTGCCTAAAAAAGAGTCATTCACACTGCAAGGGCTCTAGGGCCTGAAGAGCTGAAGGAGAATTATCTAGATTCACAGGTTTGTAGACATCCGAGGTTTTGTCTTCCGGACCCAAAGCCCCAGTTTTCTTTGGTGAAACAGAGCAGTCTGAACTCGCCTTGGACCGCGGCCGCCCGGGTCCGTAAGAGAACCGTTGCTGCCACCTCCTGTCCGCTTTCAGGAATGTCGCCACAGGAAACCAGCAAATCTTTGGTTTCCGCACAGCACTTTTCTGAAGCTGGGATTTTTTACCTCAAGTTTAGTAAAACATGGTGACTTGCATCTCAACTCTAGACATTAACAGTGCACAGGGGAGAAACACAGAAACCGATCTTTTAAAAACTAGATCTGTGGTTTTGTCTTTAAAAACAAAGTCATTTCTATCCTGCAGGGATAATTAGGACGGCGCTCATGAACATGGACAGAGAAGCCAAAGAATACTACGAAGTGATTATCCAAGCCAAGGACATGGGAGGGCAGCTTGGAGGATTAGCCGGGACCACAACGGTCAACATCACCCTCTCGGATGTCAACGATAACCCGCCCCGCTTTCCCCAGAGTGAGTACCTAACCAAGGCAAGCAGGTCACAGAGGCACACCTGCCACAGAGGTGCTGGAGAGAGGCCAGTCTGAGTGTCCTTGTTAAATTTGATTATCGGTGGAGTCCTTTCCTACATTCATCATGCAGTTCTCACATAACCATTTCCCTTCTGGGTCCCAGCTCCCCACAGTACTAATGTTTGGGTATTTCTCAGACTTTTTTCATTCTCTCCTCCCTATGAAGCCTTTTTAGACTTTTTTTCCTGATTGCCACACCCGCCCACCCCACATGAAATTAAATACTAAGGAATGAGATTTGCTAGGTAGAGTTGAACTTTGGTGGGCCACAAACTATTGTAATAGCTAAGGTATTTTTCATGTTCCCCCTCAACCGATTTATTTTTATCCCCCTCCCAGGGGATGGCATTGCCCTGTTGAGAACGCATGCACGGAAACCAAGCCAAAGCCGTCAACAGCACACCCACCCATCTGCCCATCTTAACCAAGCAGTTCACAAGAGGCATGAAACCCTTGCTTTGTGGGGCTCTGAACATGAGGGGCATAAGATGCATGAAACCCAGTCCCTGCCCCTGTAAAGCTTAAAATCCAATTGTTGAGAACACATTTTATACACAGGAAAAGGTAACCAATAAGCAGCACTGGTGTGCCACTTGGGTAGCACAAAATGATGCTTTTACAATAAACCAAGAGAATGAAGGCTCACAGAAGGGTGAGGAATCAACAGACAGCTTAGGAATATAAAGGATTTAGGCAAGCAGAAAAGAAAACATTCCAGAAGGGGGAAGCTATTCATTCATTAAAAAATATTCGTTCCAGACATCATTCTAGGATATGGGACACAGAGCAGTGCATAAAACAAACAAAATCTCTGCTCTCCTAGAGTTCGTTTGAGTACAAGCCTGCATGTAAGAATATAAATAATATTTATAGATATTTATATATAAAACATAAATATATAAAGGCCTAGAAATAAAGTTGCTGATCTCATTTTATGTTCAAAGACCCCTAAATCCGAGACCTGCCCTTGCAAATGTGCTGATTTCTACTGGAAGCCAGAGAGAAGTTTTTGAGCAAGAGAGAGACGTAAAGAAAGGCTAATTTGGTAGCCATGTGCAGGATGGGCTGGCCAGGGCGGAGACGAGAAGCAGGGAGTCTGTTAGGAGGCGTGTAGAGTGGTCCAGATTGGACCTGATAAAGACTTAAGGTGACACGGCAGGAGGAGTGCAGTGGGACAAATTAGAAGACATAGACTTCTGCCTCTTGATTGCTTTGCCAAGAGAACCGAAGCAGAGGGTGGAGTCAAAGATGATGACGATGACAGAGAGAAGGATTGTGCTACTAATAGAAACAGAGGATGCGTAATGGGCCTAGTGGCAGCGAAGGAGGGAGACAAACTCAGATTTGAATATGAAGTGACAGGAGGACAATCAGGTTGAATGTCCTTAAGGAAGGCGGAAGTATGGAGCTCTGACTGTGGAACGGAGCCCGGGAGTGGAGACGTGCGTCTGAGAAGCAGACGCCTGAAGGGAGTAGCTGGAGAAATGAGAACAGGAGACACCATTCCAGGTGAAAGATTTAACCAGGGAAATGGGGTTAAAGAAAATAAACAAACTAAAAACAGAAAGAATCAAGCCAGACCAGCCAGACTATCAGCTGAACAGCTGCATTTTAAATCAGCCAGACCAAGTCAACCTTCCACTGTATCGATGTAAACACAGAAAGAGAGCTCAAATATTTACACGCAACTGGTATTCGCTAAGTCCCCATGAGTGTTCATGGTAGAAAAAGGCAGGATAGTAGGGAAGCATTTCACAAAGAGAACAAGTAGGTTACTGAGCTGATTGGTCCTACAGTGCAGACCACGAGAGCGCCATGGAACAGTCTGTGAAATGCCACGTGCACAGACGTTTTCTCGCTTTGGTGATCCTGTGGGCTCCATCTGTATTATTTCATGAATGGTTCACACTGCACACACTGTAGGGTACAGATTCGTGAACATCCTTGAACTATTTGGCTTTTTAAATTTGACACTAGACAGGTATCTCTGGTAGAGGCAGAAGCTATATTCCATAGCTCATAAGTGCAGGGATTTGTACATATTGTAGGGGAGTCGTGTCACCCCAAGCATGGCAGCTTCACAACAGAACACAATACAAGAATAACAAGGGTTTCATCTTGCCCCCCAAACCAACATCTTAACACCATGCCAAAGCATACATTTTGAGTTGCTATTTTTTCAAAATATGATAATAATGGAGAATCCAGGATAGAGTGAAAGTACAGATTATGTTTCATGGAATACAAAATGTAAATGTATAAAGTAATTTAAATCTCTGTGTCTCTAAGCATTCTTTACACGCTATCTCTGCTTCCTCTAAAATGGTCATTATTTTCGGACTTTAAAAATTTGCTTTATCTTACCATTAACTATTTCCCCATCTGTTGGCTAAAACTAAGTTTGGATGATCTCAGCATTCCCTAAATCTATCTTGGATATACTTTTCTGCCTTATTAATCATCTGATCCCTCATTGTAGGAATTTCATTTTGCTTCTTTTTCACAAATATTACCATAACTGATTATGGGATGTTGACGAAATGACATACCTACTATCTTACATTACCTCAGACATCTTGAATTGAATGAAATATAATGGAATATCAAGATCTCAAGCTATTTACTTCTAATACAATGCGTCACAAGTAGCAATTGTATGTGTATGTTTAAACACGTAACATAGCTTTCCTGGGTGGGGAAAATTGTAGGCAGATGCTTGTTTGTTTTTCCCAAAAGTTCTGCAATAGCAAAGTGTAATCCATCAACAACTTGGAGAGTGAATGGAAAGAGATCATGAAATCCAACTGCCTGCCAGCTTAGCACAGACATTAAAGATTTCCCGGCTAGTATTTGTAAAGAACGGGCATCGTTTCGTCTCCTGTGCGAGGTAGGGTGCCGTGAGCTGGCTGGGTGCTGTCACCTCTCCCTGAATCTTTGTGAAACTCGGGCTCTCACACCTCAAGCTTTCCCATAATTTACGAAGTATATTAAAAGAGACCTTGTACATATTGAAAAGGAGATTGTATGATTTTCCTTTGTTATTTCGTCAATCACATTATGATTGACGAAATAACAAAGAATGTAAAAAAATTAAGCCCCAGAAAAGGTAAGTTGGCAAAGATATAACTTCATGGAGATGAAAATGAACTAAATTTAACTGTAAATTCAGGATATCAAGTCAAAAAGGAGAACATTAGCAACTCTGAGCTTCTTACACATGTGAGAACTTTTTTGGTATTTTATGCTGGAACAAGAGAACAAGAAGCCTCCGGGATCTGTCCATGATGAGACAGCCAGTGGGCAATCTCAGATCCAAGGACACACTGAGGGACAACACACAGAGCTGGTAGAGCCTCATCTCCATGGCTGTCCCTCCTTGGTAGACCACTGGTCTCTGTCGTCTCTGAGCAGGTGGTCACAGAGATAGGCACTCAGCACACTGGCCAGACCGTGAAGGGAAAGTGGGCATTTGAAATGGAAACAGAATAAATATGTAGTTTGTGACCACAGCGTTTTTTCTGTCTTTCTCAGAAAGACAGAAAATTTGCACTTGGGGAAATATTTCAGTTCCTTAGGAAGTACTGAAAGACTGCAAAGCAAGATACTGCCTATCACTCTGAAGGTGCATTCACCAGGATGAGAAATAGTTTTGCTTTCACCCTGTCCTGTTGTTAGAATTGTGGTCAAGCTATTTTGACTCTTCCTCATTGAACATCCGGGACAGGCTATGACCAATATGACCAGTGGCTCAGCCTCTCTGGACCTCAATTTTCATCTCTAAAACTCTAGTTTTAATTTTTGAACCAAGAAAAAGATGCTTTGCCCATGCCTGACGTGATGTAATAATGCCGAGGCATTTTTTTATAGTGACAGATTATCAAAAATGCGTATGTTCTTGCTTTTTTTATAGAACATTATCAGATGAGTGTGTTGGAATCAGCTCCAATTAGCTCCACTGTGGGGAGAGTGTTTGCCAAGGACTTGGATGAAGGAATCAATGCAGAGATGAAATACACTATCGTGGATGGAGATGGCGCAGACGCCTTTGACATCAGCACAGATCCCAACTTCCAAGTCGGCATCATAACTGTAAAGAAGGTAATCCAACTTCTTTTTCCAAACCACTTTCATGGGTGTTTTGAATGTATATGACACGCTGGTAAGGACTGTCGTACTACTGCTATGCATTGTTTCAAATCCTCTTGAAAAAAGCTCTTTCCTACTATTTTTTTTTTTAAAAAAACCCTCTTACTCCTTGTGCTTACATGCAAACACTGGTGGTGCCATCATTTTACAAAAAGGTACGTCATATTAATAATAAAAATATATTATAAATATATAATTTCTACTACGTAGCCACTTAAAAAACTGTTGTAGCTTAATTCTCTAATGATGTTAATGACGACTTGATCGGTATTTGCAGTATTTGAATACACATATTTGATCATAATGTACCATAAATAATAATAAAGCAAACCATAATATTATTTATGAATCAATAAATAACATGTAGGGATTTTTTAATTCCTTCTCAAAGATCATAAATGCTAATTGAACTTAAAAAGGCTTTATCAAACATAGTTGCTCAATGATTGTTGTATCACTTGAAACTCCTTGTTTTTGTGATGAGGTTCCAGGTTTTCTGAATGTAAGCTATCAATTCTTTCTGTGACATAAGGCACATATGGAGATATTCAGCTGCAAGATAAAACTTTTTAAAAATCTAAGCTTTAACATCCTTGTAAATATATATGTAATGAAATCCATGAATTTTAAAACTTGATTTAATCTTCCTTCTCTATTTTGAATATATTTGAAAACACAATATATCTTAAATTATTTATTCAGCAAATATTTATTGAATGTCAACTATGTGCCAAGTATTGTTTTAGGCATTTAATATGGAGAGTAACTGAAACAACCCCAAATTTCTGCCCTCATGGATCTTACATTCTAGTAAGGGGAATCAAAATAGCAAATTAAGACAATAAAGTATTATATTAGATTGTGGTAATTGCTGTGGGAGAGGGACAAAATAGAACAAAATCAGTGAGATCAGGAGAGCCAACGTGACTTCAAATCTAAATTCGGTTGTTGGGACTGGCCTCACAGAGAAGAGACATTTATGCAAAGACTTAAAGTGAGCAGAGACAAAGCGGAGCTTCGGGCAAGTTAAAAGTGCACATTATAGGTGCCCTATAAATGAAATTTGTGTAAGAAGTGTATATGGCAGCTCTGGAGAGAAGAGAATGAGCATGCAGCTATTAAGGAACATGCTCCAGGCAAAAGACAGCTAGTGCAAAGGCCCTGAGGTGGGACTATGTCTGCTGTGTTTCAAGAACAGCAAAGGAGTTTATAAGGCTTAGCAGAGCAGGAGACTCTTAGGAGATGAGGTCGGAAATGTAACAAAGGGGCCAGACTGCATAGGACCATATATATAGGGTGACTATGAGGACTTTGGTTTTTACCCTAAGTGGGGAACGACTGGCGGATTTTAACAGATGTGTAACATGACTAGTCTTTCATTATCAAGGAGTTATTCTGTGTAGGGAAGAACAAAATAAGGAAGCGAGGATGGAAACAGGAAAACCTATTGAGAACCCACTGTAATAACCCAGGTAAGATATGACGGTGGCTTAGCCCAGGGTAGTGGGAACGGAAGTGGTGAGAAGTGGTCAGAATTTATATGTATTTTCATAGTAGAGCCAACAGGATTTCCTAAAAAAATGGATGAGGATATGAAAGAAAGAGAAGAGTCAACTGAGCAGTAAGAAGAATGGGGTTGCCATTCACTGAGACAGGGAAGTCTGCAAGGAGAGCAGGTGGCAGGGGGAGGCAAGTACTGGGATTCAGTCCTGGACAGGTCACACTTACAGTGCCTGTTGGACGCCCAAGTAGACAGGTGCAGTGGCTTAGTTTATAAGAATTGGGAGTTGGGAGAAGAGTTCTGGGCTGGAAACATAAATTTGGGGTTGCCATTTAAAGCAAATAAAACAGAATGAGATTCCAAGGGACTGAGTATAGACAGAAAGAGGACAATGGAAGGAGCCCTGAGGCACCCCAACATGAAGAGGTCCCGAGAAGGGTGAGGACAAGCAAGGAGACTGAGACGAGACCAGAGAGGCAGGAGGGAGCTCTCGGGAGCGCGTGTCCCGAAGACATGAAGAAAGTGTGTCCCAGGGAAAGGAGTGATCACCTGTGACAAACACTGCTGCAGGTCAAATAAGAACGTTGAAATTAACCGCAGACTTGAGAAACATGGAGGTCAGTGATGACCTTGGCAAAAGCAACAAAGTCATAACTTAAAATGTGGCACAAGTTAGTGTGTGTTTATAACTTTATGATGTTTCATAGAACTGAATTAACACTACTTTAAAAGGGAAGAAGGGATGAGTTCACATGCTTGTTCTATATTTACTTAAAGTGCAATCAATAGATATATCCAGAATTCCACAAACCAGAGATCTTTATAACCAGCACACAGTGACCTCAAAACAGTGCAAAATGCTGAGAATTAACTTCTAAATCATCAAATCAATCTGGATGTGATTAAAATAACTGTAATTTCTTGTTTTATTCTCTTTGAGAATTAATAATACATACTAGAATTATAAGAAGCATCTAAATATAACAATACCTATTTGATGTGCCACACAGGCACATGTCCCTAC
Source organism: Avahi laniger (assembly GCA_963575035.1). NCBI lineage: Eukaryota > Metazoa > Chordata > Mammalia > Primates > Indriidae > Avahi > Avahi laniger. Next base: position 31,494 of record CAUYSK010098527.1, on the reverse strand, counting down.
TATGTGGCATGCCTCAAGTAAAAAATAATACATTGCTAACCACAATTAATAACTGCAAATAACGTAAAAGCTCAAAGTTTTGGATAATTATTGTTTCTTTATTACAAAAGTTCTATTCAGAAAAATTAAGCAAGCAGAAAAAGAGCTTTTGGGATACTCAATACTGAAATTTTATTTTATATCTTAATATATTAGATAATTCAAAATAATACTAATATTAATATTTATATAATAATAATTTATAGCAAATTATCACAACATGGTTTAGATCTTATTATAAGCCATTTGTTTTAAAAAAGACCTATTAGCTATTACAATTCTGTATCTGAAAGAAATCTTGAGATGTCTTTTCTCCAGCTCCTTTGCCTGGAGAAAAGATGAAATTTCATAAGACAGAACACTGTCTTTCATTGTCATTACTAAAACTACATGCATGTTTAATCGAAATATATATCAGCTTTGCCAAGGAAATTTTTTTTTCTCTTCTGAACTTGTGAGCTGTCAGAAAATGGAATTAAGAAAGAAGTCAATAAGCTGGATAGACGGACAAATCACATATGATAAATACTTTAGAGGCTATTGACTGCTCAATCTATGCCTTTGGAACAATATTCACTCGGATGTCTGATCCACACTCATCTTCCCACTTTGTCATTAACAATGTCATAAAATTGAAACAAAAGTTCTGCTTTTATTTCCCTTAGGCCTATTATTAATATTTGTCTAAAAAGCACCTACTTTTTCAAACAGAGAAATTAAGTTGCATTGATAGAATTGGGTCTCGTCATAAAACCACACTGATTACTACTCAGTATCTTGGGTCTTTTTAGCTTTTAAGTAATCAATCAATTGATTTTCAGTCTCTTAACTTAAATGTTTGAAATGTAACTTGAAATATATCATTTTCAGAATGTTGTTTACTCTGAATGAGCATGACGTTGTACCATTTTCTAGTGTTCGGCATGTCTTCCATCTTCCAGCAACAAGAAGCGATTGTTTAGGAGTCCATTCTCCTCTTAGCCAGGTCACAACAAAAATTCTGTATTTCATCAAATCTAACATGCCATTAATTATAAATCTATCGTTTTGTGCACCACTTAAGAAAAATTCTTGCTGACTTCAATGATACAAGGCTTTCTTATTTCTTGGTTTATAGTTATTTAAAGAGCTCCTATAGACACAGTTAGACAAACTTAATTCACCAATGTCAGCTTTACTTCCTGCTGTTGTTTACATGCCATTCTGCCTACACACCTTTTGTTTCAAGGCCAAACCATAATACAATCTTTTTGAAGACATTTTAGAAGGCAGGAAAGTTCAACACATGCAGTACCAACAATGTGAGGAACTCAACTCAAGGACAGCAACATGAACAGCCTTGACCAGGTCTGGCTTGCACAGGCAGTAACAGCTACATCCGTCATCTCCTGTTGAGCCTACAGCAATTGTAAGGTTTCATCAATTGGAGGAGCAACCCCATTTCCAAAATGAAAAAATATGCATTTAGAATTATTGAAATATGATAACATAAAATCTGTATACATTACCACTCAACCAGTACATGTTAACACTCACACTGAGAAACATTTGACACTATTCAACGTAACAATATTTTTTGCTACCTTTGGGGTTTTAGGTTTTGCTGGGCACTAGGGAATAAAAATCTGACCAAGTCATAGCTTTTGCCCTTGAGTCTAGGGAAGAAGATCAACACAGAAAAATATTTCTAATACAAAATAAAAAGAGCTATTATGGAAGTATGACACTGTGCTATGAGAACAGAGGAGAAAATACTTAATTCTGCTTCATGAATGATTAAAGCTGCATTACTATTTTGTGCCATAACTTTCCTGACTCAATTTTTAAGAATATAATGGCTTTTCATTTTTTTGTGCTCAAATTCTAGGAAATTTCTTGAATTTGGAACTTGGGTTCTCAGATATTACTAATCTTTGATTTACCATTATGAATATAAAAATAAACAATTCTTCAGTGTTTAAAATAATAAGAGCACAAACTATTCAAGAGGGAAAAGCCAAACTCCTATATCAAGTGTGGGCAATTTAAAGCATAGAGTATTTAGAGCAATGTTTTCCTTCCATTTTAAAGGTGGAAGTGAGGAAGACAATAATCTTAAATAGTTTAAAAGTCATTAAGTAACTTATTTAAAAAGAAATTTCAACAATAATTAAAAACTTACTCTAGTGCTTTCAACAGATGGTGCTAGAGCAATTGGATACCATATGCAAAAAAGAAAATGAATCTTGATTATACCTCACAAATAAACCCAAATGGATTACATATCTATATGCAAAAAAAAAAACTAAAGCTATAACGTTTCTAAAAGGAAACATAGGAGAAAATATTTATGACTCTGATTAGACAAAGATTTATTCAATATGAAACCAGAATCCCAATCTACAAAAGAAAAAGTGATAAAACTTGATCAAAATTAAGAATTTCTGCTCTTCAAAAGACACTGTTAAAAGAATGAAAAGACAAATCACAGATCAGGAGAAAATATTTGCAAATTTTATGTCTGATAATAGACTTGAATATAGAATATATAAAAACTCTTCAAGAAGACATATAAAGATGCATCACTAGACATTAGGAAAGTGCAAATTAAAACCATAATGAGATACCACTTCGCACACACTAGGATAGATAAAATCAAAAAATGGACAAAACCAAGTGCTGACAAGGATGTGGAAAACTAGAACTGTCATACATTCTGGTGGGAATTCAAAATTGTATTGCCATTTTGAAAATTGGTTTGAAAGTTTCTTATAAAGTTAAAAATATACTTAGCATACAATCCTGCTATCTCACTCCTGGGTATTTACCCAAGTGAAATGAAAACCTATGTTCACACATAAATCTGTATACAAATGTTCACAGCAAGTTTATTCACAACCCTCAAAAATTGGAAACAATCTAAATATACCTCTAAAGGAGGATGGATAAGTCAACTGTTATACATCCATACGATGGAATGCTACTCTGCAATAAGAAAGAACAAACCACTCATTCACACAATAACATAGATGAATCTCAAATGGGTCAAGCTTAGTGAAAGAAATCAGACTCAAAAGATTAAATACTGAATGATTCTATTTATATGACATTCTTGCACTAGGGACAGAACATGGGTCAGTGGTTGCCATGGGCTGGACGTGAGGGGAGAGGTTAACTACAAAGGGCACAGGTGGAGGTCACAAGGGTGGTGGAACAGTTCTACAGCTTATCATGGTAGACGTGTGACTGAATACATCTGTCAAAACCCGCAAAACTTAACACTAAGAAAGATGAATTTTAACATACATCAGTTACAACTCAATTTAAAAAAACAGATACAAACTTCACATCAAATTAGAAAAATGACTTAAAATTAGGGGCAAACAAATTTTGCCTACCTCAAACCTAACATAAACAACAGTGTCCACCTTACATTACTCATACATAAAGAAAGAATTTTAAGAGAATATGATGTAATGTACCAGGAAAGAAAAATGTCTAGATTTAGGGAACAAGAATAAATAAATTGGTAGAACTAGACTAGTCCCTCAAATATATCATAATCCGACTAGCAGATTTCCCTGCTTATGAAAACCTTGTCTTTTGACTAACAAGAAGGGAGGCAGGCAGGCTGGTGGAAATGGACCGCTTAGTTTGAATGGAAATAGCCAAAAACTCAAGAAACAAGGCGCACAATGTCTGGCACTAAGTAAATGCTGAACAAGTGGTAACCAAACAACAGCAACAAAAAATTTTTTTTGTTAGAATTTGAAAATAACAATTACATGAATGTACTAAATTATGACATGTACCCTGAAAATATGTACACCTATTATGTATCAATAAAAAAATTTTAAGTTAAAAAAAGAAAATAATACATTTAGTTAAAGCAACTCCTACAGATGTTTGTTTCTCAAAAGCAAAGCAGTTTCTTAAATGGGCACATGCCTCTTTCTAACATGAAATGTGCTGACATTCAGCAAATTTTATGAAAAAATGTTTAGCTTGAAAAATTTGTCATTGCCATGTTGACATATGACTTTAAGCTTTAAAACTGCTTTGCTATCCACTGTAATTATTTTATAGAACTTAAATTCCAGTTTTTTAATTACTGATATTCTGAGATAATTGTTGCTTAAAACACTTAAACATTTTTATCAGCTTTAAAAATGGATTTTTTTGAAAATGGATTATTCTTCAGAAATAGAATTTAGGTTTACTTTCTACCCTGGAGTACTGTATTTATCTTGAAATAAAACATTCTCAAGATAGAGATAGATCAAAAAAGGGAACAACCAAAAAATTATATTTTAGGAGATGGAATTTAATAGACAAAATTAAAGTCTTGTGGATGAGCCCTGGATGAAGAATTCTTACACTTGGCCAGCATTTCAGTTCCAGCTACATAACTGTGTCAGCTTAGTCCAGTCTTTTGAGCTTCCTCAGTCTCAAGTTTCTTCAACTACAAAATAAGGTGTCAAATTAGAATTTAAAAGGAATCATTTATGATGAACTAAATACACATATATTGATCTGACATGGTGCCCCAGGAACCCTTGTGAGGTACTTATGATAGTTTCTTGGAAAGAATCACTATTGTCTTTGTACTCAAGAAGAATTTTTTTTTTTTTTAAAGAAAGAAAACAGAAAAGCCCAAGCCTCAGTTGCATGAGTATTCTGGAACAGAACAAAAACTCATTCTTGATTCTCATGACATCTTTTCAAATGAACAAGCATCTCTAAAGAGAAGGTGACCAACTGCCCCAGTTTGCCTGGGACAAATCGGGTTCCCAAGAAACAAAATTTTTCGTTTCAGAACTGAGACAGTCCTCGGCAAAATAGGCCCTGAACTTAGGGGGTCCCCAGAACTATCTCTAAAGACCGTGATTAAAAAGAGCGGACACGTTAAAGCCAACCTTGTCGGGATAATGGTTTCCTCATCATCACACTAGCCTTTTTTTTTTTTTTTTGTGACAGAGTCTTGTTTTGTTGCCCTGGCTAGAGTGAGTGCCGTGGCGTCAGCCTAGCTCACAGCAACCTCACACTCCTTGGCTCAAGCGATCCTCCTGCCTCAGCCTCCCGAGTAGCTGGGACTACAGGCATGCGCCACCATGCCCGGCTAATTTTTTCTATATATTTTTAGTTGTCCAGATAATTTCTATTTTTTTTTTTTTGTAGAGACGGGGTCTCGCTCTTGCTCAGGCTGGTCTCGAACTTGCCCGCCTTGGCCTCCCAGAATGCTAGGATTATAGGCGTGAGCCACCGCACCCGGCCCTTAATAACCTTCCTAACAAAGCGTCCTCAGCCCTGTGATTTCTGAAAGCTTCCTTTAAGTCACGTGAGAATTGCTGTGCGGAAGGGTGGGGTCCCTGTTGTTCCCCTCTCCTTCCGAGTCCCAGGGCCTGCCCCAGGGGTATCCCACCAGGGCTCTGTAACCCAGGTCGGGATCTGGCTGACCACGCGTGGGCAGGTGGAATGCTGCCCTTGGTCGGCCAGATCCCTAAGTCGGCTTTTGGCAGTGACTGGTCTGTGCTCTGGCGGGATATTCAAGGCGAGCCTGTAGAGCGTGCTGACCATGGTGTGTTGTTGCCGATTTCTGTCTTTCTTGTTTTTCTTTTTGAGACAGGGTCTCGCTCTGCAACCCAGGCTAGAGTGCAATGGCATCATCATAGCTCAGTGCAACCTCAAACTCCTGGGCTCAAGTGATCCTCCTGCCTGAGTAGCTAGAACTACAGGCACATGCTACCATGCCCAACTAATTTTTCTATCTGTTATACAGGTGGGGTCTCACTGAGTGGCTGAGGCTATCTCAAAGTCTTGGCCTCAGGTGATCCTCCTGCCTCCCAAAGTGCTAGGATTACAGGCGTGGGCCACCGTGCCCGGCCTCATTGCTGATTTCTGGCGCAGTCACACAATTGCAACCACATGGCACACTCTTGGGGTGGGGATGGTGTCTACTGTCTGCAAGAAGTGAATGTGAGTCACCTACAGAATTTTCTAATAGTCACGGTAAAAAAGTAAAAACACAGGTGCAATTAAATATATTTTATTTTAATCCAGTATATCTAAAATGTCATTTCATCATGTAATTGATATAAAAATTATTGATATTTAACTTTTTTTTTTCTACTAAGTCTTTAAAATTAGGGGTGTTTTACACTCTATTTGGATTAGTCACATTTCAAATGCTCAGCAGCCACACGTGGCCGGTGGCAGCTCTAGACATGTGATCAGCTAAATTCGTGTTGAGTCTCCTGCTTGATGCTCCTTGAGAGGAGGGACTGTTGGAATCAGGTCCCTCCCTTTGCCTGCCTGGTGCCGTACGTGGCCCAGTGCCGGTGGCAGTGCCTGTGAGTGAGCGGGGGCCTGTCTGGCAGACTGACAGTGCTGGGCTGGGACTCACATTGCCTGGAGTCGGGTCATAGCTCTGCTGCTAACCAGCTTTGTGGTCTTGGGGAAGGCTCTGTACTCCCAGCCTCAGTTTCCTTTCTGGAGGGTGAAGCTGTTGGACCCCTGGGACTTCTGAGAAAGGCCACATGATGCCTCAGTCCCATGAGGGGCTGGTGTGGCGTCTGACTGAGGGCGGACATGTTTATCTAATCCACTGGGTTCTGGACCGTGAGAGTTGTTCACGCACTGATACGGTGCCCTGTCCGGCATTTACAAGGACCTACAAGGGCCAGGCCTTTTCTGAGGTGGAGAGACAGACATAAGCAGGTCCCAGGCCGTGGAACGCTCATTTTTGAAAGGTACTATGGGCCATGGGCAGCTCCTGCCATTTCCTGAGGCCTCATGAGGGGTCTTTCTCTTGCAGGCTCAACTGGAAGCTCAGAAAGCCACTCAGGACTTCCAGAGGGCCACAGAGGTGCTCCGTGCTGCCAAGGAGACCATCTCCCTGGCCGAGCAGCGGCTGCTGGAGGATGACAAGCGGCAGTTCGACTCGGCCTGGCAGGAGATGCTGAATCACGCCACTCAGAGGGTATGAGTCATAGCTGGGTGTGCGCCCGTTGAGGGGGAGTGTCTGTGTCTGTGTACATGCGTGGGTGGCGGCTCCCCTCAAGCAGAGGTAGCAGACTTGACTCCCAGCTAGGTTGCCTAAAAACACCCTAAAAGTCACAGGTTGTCATCTGCATGTGGTTTTTTTGGCTGGGCCTGGTGCTAAGCCATGCTGAGGGATGACAGTCACCCAGTGACAGGTAGAGGTGCTTGGCATCAGCAGCTCCAACTAAGGGCCCGGACGGAGGGGTGATGTGGGGCTGGGGCCTGCAAGGGGTCTTGGTGACTCCCTTGAGAGTCTACCTATGGGCTGAAATAGAAAATTTAGGAGTTAATGCCGGTAGCAACCTCCCTTTTCAATGTCACCTGTCACAGCGGCTCAAGTCCTGGGGGATGTCATAATTAACGATGACCTTGTGCTTCCTTAAATACAAAGCCTGACACACAAATGACTTCGGTCAAATCCGTGTTGACTTTATACCACCTCTCCCTGAAGCCTGAGGCTCTTCTGGCCAGGCGGTATGGTCTTGAGCCTCCTGCCCCCTAGTGGGGGTGTGGACTGGGAACAGCTTTTCTGGGTCTTCTCATGAGAAGTGGAAGGGGAAGTTGGAAATCGTGGAAATTCACAAGCCAAAGCCTGGTAGGAAAAGGACAAAAAAAAGTAGAGTGCTTTTTCCAAGACAAAAGGAAAGGTGAAGCTACCCTTCCTTTTTGCCCTCCCTCCACCCCAGCTAGAGATCCTTATCTGCCTGTAAGAAATCATTTCAAAAATCATTTAATCTGTTCTTTAAAGATGAACAAAACATGTTTCTGCTTTGAATATCTTTTTTTTAAGTCCTGGAGCCTTAGTGGATGGTGGGTGGCCTCTCAAGGAGTGGTGTCCCCAGGAGCTCCACGTTGCACAACTCAGGGCACCATTCACGCAATAGTCTTTGGGAATAGTGCCTTTTGGAGTTGTGCAGTGCACAACCTGTGGGGCTGTACAAAATGGCTCTGGACTCCTGAGGTCATGTAGGACTTCACAGGGGCCTAGCAGGGTCAGCTGATATGTGCCCTCTCTGGCCACAGAGAGGAAGGGCCCAGTCATTTGGTTTTCCTGATCATGGGGGCAGCTTCTGTAGATTAGTCAGGTGTTCTGGGTCACAGACCAGGAGTTCCACCTTGAGGCTGGCATTGCTTCCCAGATTCCTTCACAGTAGCACAGGTTGGAAATGCTTCTCATTGAACTGACGAGTTCAAAACTGACACCAGCAAGAGACAAAGCCTGTGGCAAAGCTTTCGCCTCATGTCCCTGCATCATTCAGAAACTCAGACTATAGGTGCTCTCTGAGTGTGGATGATACGGAAAGTAGTTCTTCCGGTGGGACAGACACTCATGTATTTGGCTTTGAAACAGCATCAGGTAGCTGTGAGCTCTCTGCATTTAGCATTTCCCCCAGTGGGGCTCATGCCGACCACTCCCAAAGCCTCCAGGCCTGGCATGTTCAGCTTGCTGACAGCTGCTTGGTGAAGGGCCTAATGCCCCTGCCTTGTCTGACTTCTGGATACTCTAGGAAGCTTGTTTCTTTAGAAGGGAGCTTCGTCTTCCCCTTCTTCCAAAGAAAGTGTTACCTAAGAGACTATCTTGAAGAAATGGCAGTGGTTTGGGACATACGATCCTTCTAGGCACCGAGGAAGAAGACTGGTGTCACCACGTTACTTGCCTGAGGCCATCTATGGGGCCCCTCCGCTTTCCGTCAGACTTCCTGTGGGGACGTTGGGCAGCCACCTTTGGAGCCATGCCTGAAGCCAGTAACACTAGGAGAGGTCAGGAGTCGTGGCGTGCTCTGTTAGGCCACATATACTAGCTCAGATAGGGACAAGGGAGCAGTTCTCTGCGCGGTGCTGGGCTTGAGGAGGGCTCTGGCAAACACACGCAGCGTGCAGTGGAGTGGCCTCCTGAGGGCACAGGGCCCGGGGCCTGCTGCTCCCCGGTGGGAAGGTGTTGCCGTTTTATCCTCAGGGAGAGGAGGGAGTGGCTTTTCTGGTGGCTGCTGAAAGAGCTCAGAAAGAGGAAGAGGGTAAGTTGACTTGGAAGAGGAGAGGCATCACCTGCTTGTGAGCTGGGGGCAGGTGGCTGCTGGAGAGGACAGGGCGTGAGTCAGCCCCTCCTGCTCCTGCGGTGGGGGGCAGGGGTGCAGCTGCCCTGTGGGCTCATACCACGCCCCTTCCCCACGGTGGTGAGAAGCACCTTCTTGGGGCCCACTGGCCCAGGGATGCAGTAAGGATCAGCAAGGAGCTGGTCAAGGTTCTGAGGGGACAGAGACACTGCCTTCCCTGGGCAGAGGAGGACCCTGATCTTTGTTCTGTGGTGTTGGGAAGGAATGTCCTGAGTGTAACTGGGAGTGGAAAGCTGGTCGATGTCTGCTGGTCGGGTCAGGTCAGGTCATTCTTCTGGCGTGGGACCCAGTGAGGAGACTGTGCTCAGCCAGGCTGGCACACCTGTTCAGTACCCAGCGCTTCCCAGGCAGAAAGGTGCTACCGATATTTTCCGTGGGCTGTCACGAGCAGGAGCCAGGGCTGAGCTCATGCTCCCTGGGCCTTCAGTGACCTGGCTGCTCTGGGGCTCCTGGGAGGTGGGTGGTTCCAGTCTGCCACTCCTGTCTCTGTGCTGCCTCACTCCTCCCTTGCCCCCCCCCCCACTATGCCTGTTTCTAGGCTGCAGGTGGAAGAACTCCTTGGTTACCTAGGAGACATCGCCAAGGCCAAATGCTTGGTGGCCTTCTCCCTTGAGGTGGGAAGCTGAACGTGTGTGCGCGGGGAGGGGGCAGAGGAAAGGGGGGCCTCTTCCAAGAGCTGCAGGTTGTATGTACATGTGAGGAGGGGTAGATTGGGCGAGGATGTGGTGAAGCAGGGCATAGCATAATGTACTGGCCACCTCCTCAGTCTTTTGCCAAGTGCATGGAGCTTTCGCAGTGTTTCGTTTTAGAAAGCCCTTGCAGCCTAGGGGCCGAGATAGAATGTGGGGGCCCGAGTGCAGCTGGTAAGAAGCCTGTTTGTTTCAGAGGACCGACTCTTTCTGTATAGGAGCCTCCAGTTACAGCTTTTATGAATCAGAGTCTATTTAGAATGCATTCAGGCAACTTCTTAAATGTGAACCTTGCATTGGATCCTTCTGTAATGGGACAAATCATCCTTAATATGTTGTCTTTGTCTGATGAGCTTGGGGTTTCGAGTTTTCATAAAGGTAACACCAGTAAATCCTTAAAGCTTAAGATTTAAGACATGACTGAGGAGTTACTGCTGTTTCCCCGAATGTCAAGCATGAGATATTTTTTGGTGCATTTTGTTTCCTTATGAAATGATAGAAGCAAAGAGAAAAGGATTCTCCCAGCCCTTTGGTGTTGTTTGAGAAGTCATTTTAGCAAGCATGTCACCTCATGCCCACTGAGCTGTTTCCTCCTAATTTTCTTCTCTTTGTTTTTATTCTGTTTTAAAAACTATCCCAAGCATTGATGCCTTTGTTAAAAGATACGCATTGAACTTCTTAAACGGTACATAACTGTAATAACAAATATAAGATGTTCTTGTGTCAAAGATTTTATTTAACTCATTAAGGAGGGAACCAATAAGATGTTATAATAATTCTTGAGAATATTGGATTCTCAAAAGAATTAAAAAAAACACATACTCATAGAAAATCAGGAATGCTGAAATGAATATATAAACAAATGCAAAGTTCGTCATTATAGGGCAGTCAGTAATCAATGATGTCTCTACCAGGACATAATTCATTTTCACTTCCCTGGATAAGAATCATTTGTATTACTATGAGTTTTCTACAACTTACAGGGTTATAAAATAGCCCCAAGACAAAGTCAGGTATAACCTGGAAGGGTGCCCTCGACAGGACACCTTTTAATTTTTATGCCCATATCAAAGTCTTTCATAATTTTTCCTGGCACCTTTACAAATCCTTATAAGTAATAATTGAGGGAGTAAACTATCCCAGAGCTGACTATGGCCATTGCTGGAGAAAATGGTAGATGTTGGCAACCTCTTTCTGTGGGCTTCACCTTTTAACCTTGAGTGAAGGGTACAGTTGTACCTTCCTAAAATTGTCCTGCTGGAGTCCCAGAGTGTGGATCAATGGCTGTGGGTCCTCGGGGCTCCTCTCTGGTGCTCCTCAGGTAAAACAGAGAATGGTCCTTTAGCCTAACCTCACTCCTTTCTTTCCAGTTCATTTGATGATGCTGTGTGAGTTGCAGGTAGAAGATGGGGAATGAAACTGCAAACTGCTTATGTGGCCTAAACTGCTATTTATTGCCTTTCTCTTTCCTCAAAGCAGCCCTTGTTCTCATGCCTTTCTTTGGGTAAGCAAGGAGAGAACTAGCACTGCCCATGGCTCTGAGAATGAGCCTTCGAGCTGCTGTGTTTTGGCCATTGAGGGGCCTTGATTACTGGTTTTTAAACTCAGATTTTTATCGACAGGCTTAACAAAATATTCCCACCAGAACTCTGACTAGTCTCTTGGTAATGCATTTTTTGACCCTCAAAACTGGAATGACTTTTTTTTTTTTTTTTGAAGAGATGGGGTCTCGTTCTGTGTCCCAGGCTGGAGTGCAGTGGTGTGATCATAGCTCACTGCAGCCTCGAACTCCTGGGCTCAAGCGATCCTCCTGCCTCAGCCTGCTGAGTAGCTGGGACTACAGGCTCCGCACCACCATGCCTGGCTAATTTTTATTTTAATTAATTAATTAAGACAATGTCTTCCTATGTTGCCTAGGCTGGTCTTGAACCTTTGGCTTCTAGTGATCCTCCCACCTCAGACTTCCAAGTTGCTAGGATTATAGGCACGAACACTGCCCCTGGCTCTGAATGACTGGGTTTTGACTGGGTTTTAATCATTTAAATGTAAAGTTTGACTCTTCTGGATCCTGGATTCTTCTGTGTTGGGCCAGCTAATTCAGGATATTTAGGAAAGGACCAAACAGCCGAAATCAGGGTTGCCTTGTTGGCTTGACTGCTGTCATGCCTGGCGTTGCTAGTTCTTAGTTTTGGTATCCTTCCAGTACCTTGATGTCTCGTAAGTTCCCAGTGGTGCGCTCTGGCCGTTTGCCTGCACTTCAGGCCCTGCTCCAAGAAGGGAGCAGGAGGACCTCAAGGCAGCTTCTTAGAGCCAGGGGGCCTGAGCAGAAGAAAGTGACATTGGTTGAATCAGAAAATATTTCAAATTTTTCTGATTTTTGTTTTTCCATTTTCTTCCCCGGTCATTGCCAGAGCCAATTTTAATTTCTCTGACAAGGCTTTTTCAAAATAGATCAATAGGGCAGGGCATAGTGGCTCACGCCTGTAATCCTAGCACTCTGGGAGGCTGAGGGGGGAGGATTGCTTGAAGTCTGGAGTTCTCAGACCAGACTGAGGAACAGTAAGACCCCATCTCTATTAAAAATAGAAAAATTACCCAGGCATGTTGCGTGCTGTAGTCCCAGCTACTCGGGAGGCTGAGGCAAGAGGATCGCTCGAGCCCAGGAGTTTGAGGTTGCTGTGAGCTATGATGATACCACTGCACCCTACCCAGGGCAACAAAGCGAAACTCTGTGTTTTGGAAGAGAAAAATAAAATAGATCAATAGGAAAAAATAACACCATTTTATTAGGAAGTTAGTTTATTCTTAGTCTGCCCACTGATTTCCTCAAAAAATATTTTCTTTTTTTTTTTTATTTTGTTTTTTGTTTGTTTTGAGACAGAGTCTTGCTCTGTTGCCCAGGCTAGAGTGCCATGGCGTCAGGCTAGCTCAAAGCAACCTCCAACTCCTGGGCTCAAGCGATCCTTCTGTCTCAGCCTCCTGAGTAGCTGGGACTACAGGCATGTGCCACCATGCCCGGCTAACTTCTTTCTATCTTTAATAGAGACGGGGTCTCACTCTTGCTCAGGCTTGTCTCGAACTCCTGACTTGAGCGATACTCCCACCTCAGCCTCCCAGATTGCTAGGATTATAGGTGTGAGCCACCACGCCCGGCCCTCAAAAAATATTTTCCAAAAAAAATGATATAAGTAATACCCCCAACCAAGAGCTGTTCTGGGCTGATCTCTGCTATTGTTTGAAGGTCATGGAGGCAGAGCAGACCAAGACAAGGAGCGAGCTGGTGCATAAGGAGACAGCGGCCAGGTACAATGCTGCTATGGGCCGCATGCGACAGCTGGAGAAGAAACTCAAGAGAGCCATCAACAAGTCCAAGTAAGTCTGGGTGCAGCCCTCCCGGGGGCCATGTGGTTATCCTCCGCTGCCGCATCTTCTCAACCTTTTGTGTGTCATACACTTAAGCACCAGCCTGAGCAAGCCTTTAACACAGACCCTGGGGCCTCACTGGAGCCCCCTGCCCACGTTCTCCAACCTCCCCAGAGGCAGAGGATGGTGAGGGGTGGGCTGCTCCAGACATGACTGACTTGGGAAATGCAGAAGCAGGAATTTTGAAAGCAAACCGTCCTTTTTTTTTTTTTTTTGAGACAGAGTCTCTCTTAGTCACCTTGGGTAGAGTGCCGTGGCGTCAGCCTAGCTCACAGCAACCCCAAACTCCTGGGCTCAAGCGATCTTCCTGCCTCAGCCTCCCGAGTAGATGGGACTACAGGCATGCGCCACCATGCCCGGCTAATTTTTTCTATTTTTAGTAGAGACAGGGTCTCGCTCTTGCTCAGGCTGGTCTCAAACTCACGAGCTCAAGTGATCCTCCTGCCTTGGCCTCCTGCAGTGCTAGGATTATGGGCATGAGTCACCGTGCCCAGCCAAAAGCAAACTGTTAAATGGCCCATTGGCTGGGATCTGGGAAACTCAGGTTGTACCCTTGGCTCTGTGGCTGACAGACCTGTCCCTGTTTACCTGTCAGCACAGGGGAGATTAGCTGTGTTCAAAGTATACATGTTCCCTGTGGATCAAGAGCTGATGAAATGCTGTAAGACTGGTTTTAATAGTTTTTTTCAATCTTTTCTCACTATCACCCTATACATTTTTACATGATAATGATCCTGGTGGGCAAACACAACTGTGTCTCTTGGGGATAAGCCCCCTAATTCATTCCCAGTTGTTGGACCTCTAAGCAAAAGGAGTAGGACCTGGGATGGGCTAGACCCAACAGTGAAAGACAGACTCAGAGCAGAATGTGTGCTCAGGGCTACTGAATGCCTGTCCTTGGGGCAGTGGACGCCAGCCCCCGGCTGGTGAGCTGGAAACTTGGCAGATGGCCAGCCCTCCTCTAGGAGAGGGGAAGGTGCCAGTGCAGTGGGAAAAGGGTCTGCGAAGAATTTCATCCTCCTCTGGTCCGTACTACCCTGGCACCTTCCCCTGGGCTTGTCTTCTGTTCCTGCCTGCTCCCTTCCACATACATGTGTACACACACACGCAGAGTAACATCCAGTCATTTGCTACTTCACTTAATTCGTGCATTTTTGTTTTGACTTGGTTTTTGGTGTGCGTGTCAGGGCTGACCTGTCGAAGCCAGTTACAGATATATGTGTATATGGCAATTTTACTGATGGGGGAGGAGGGGAGGGTTGCTGTAGGACCTGTGTCTGCCCTGGGCAAGCACAGGCACCAACTGCACGGCAACAGCCGCAGAAGCTGGAGGAGCAGCCTTTGATGCTGCTTCCTTTGGTATCAATATGGTGGGTCTTTTCTCAGAAGTCCCCAAACCCCCTGCATACATATCACACATATTGCTCATGAATTAACCTGTTTAAGAAAATGAATCCTTTGACTGTACTCTGCCAAGCTTTTTGTACTCGAGAAGAGTGTAGGGACCAAGTGGGTGGCTCCTGTCTGCCTACAGGATAAAATGTCAATCTGTGCATTCCATGGACTGGCTTCCAGGCCTCCTCCATGGCCACCCTGCCTCTCCGACCCTCACTTTGGTCACACTGTGCTTTCTGTTCTCCCTCCCTGGTGTCGGTGCTCATGTTCCTTTTGCCTGGACACCTTCCCTTTGCTCTCCCATGCCCAGTCACTCTCTCCACACCCTGAGCAGGCTGAGGGCCACTGCTTTTGGTCACGAGAGCCTGCACACCCCATTCTTTCCCCACGTCTCAGATCTTCCATACCCATCAATGGCGGTCCCTCAATGTCCTTGTCATCCATCTGGATCCTCCAGATGCGAGGTTCGGGAGCTTTACTGAGGGTGGACAGCTCAAGAATAAAGCATTGGATTACTCTTCAATGCTCAGAAACCCAAGTTCCTACAGAGAGCCCGGCTTTTCTGGCTGACCCAGAAGCCAGGGCACTGGTAGGATGTTGGCATTTCTTGTTCTCTCTCTTGCCCATGATGTGGCTGGGTCTGCCAACAGTTTAATGCCTCCAGTCCTGGACAAGGTCCAGGAGGACCAACCTGAGACCCCCTCATAGTGGTGGCCCTGCTGAGCTCAGTGAGGGGAATGGCGTGCTCTTCCTAGTCGACCTCAGCAGAGAGGGGTTTGAGCATCCCCTTCTCCTGCCTTATCTGCTCCTCATTGTCAGAAAGCGACCCGGCTGCCTTCATTGCTGGGCACACCCTGCATGACCCTGAACAGCCTCCCCAGAGAGGAAAGTGAGAGGGTGCAGCGTCCCCAGGATACATGTGTGCATGCGTGGGTTCCCTGTGTCTGGAGATAGGCCTCTTGTCAGCACAGCCCTAGGTGAGCTCAGCTGCTCTCTTCGGTGTCTGTGTCAGTCAGGCCCCAGAGCTGGGAGCATCACCTTCACCTCATGTCCTGGGCAGAGTTTTATTAAATCCTGGAAGGATGACCTGGCCAGCTGTGGCTAATGCCTCTGATTCATCTTGCGGAGTTTGTTGTATCGTCATTGTATCATGTGACTCATGGCTTTCCTTCCTGTCTTTTGCAGGCCTTATTTTGAACTCAAGGCAAAGTACTATGTGCAGCTTGAGGTACGTGTGTACAGCCTGGGCTTTGTTTGCTGATAGGATTTTTCTGCACTCAAAGCTCCACTTTTCTGTGGTAGAAGGTTTTCAGATGGCCCATTCGCTACAAGGGGACAGTGGAGAGATACATTCTTTACTGAGTTTTCAGACTTCAAAATGGTCTTGCTTGGGTCTTCAGTGGTCTCTGAACCTCTCTAATACTGCCTTTCGGCTTTTATATTGTCCTAGAGTCCAGTGATCTCACAGCCTGCTCCTGGGACCAGCAGCATCTTTATCACCTGGAAAACTTGATAGAAAAGCAAATTCCCAGGCCCCACCCTAGACCTACTCACAAGCTCTGGGGTTAAAATCCAGCAATCTGAATTTTAACAAGCACTCCAGGGAATTTTGATGAAAGCTCGAGTTTGAGAACCACTGTATTGGGGACCAAATGGCTAGACTGTGGGACTTTGAGGTGTTTGCCCATTTTTGTTCCCTGATGGGGTTTATTCCACCAGTGAGAGTTTCTGGATATTAGAGCTTGTCACCTGGATGGGAGTTGGGGGTGGTGGTAGTGGCTGGTTTTATGTCTGGTGAATGGATAGCTGTGCTAAGAGTAATCAGGTCCTCAGTCATGGCTTGGGAAATTCTTTGAAGCAGAATGATGAGCAGAAAATGTACTTCAACCTAACATTCAGAAAGCATTTCGAGGCCAGCAGTCTTTACTTACTGAGTCTCCTGTTTGACCAGCAACTGAAGAAGACCGTTGATGACCTGCAGGCAAAACTGACCCTGGCAAAAGGCGAGTACAAGACAGCCCTGAAGAACCTGGAGATGATCTCGGATGAGATCCACGAACGGCGGCGCTCCAGTGCCATGGGACCTCGGGGCTGCGGCGTTGGGGCTGAGGGCGGTAGCACATCTGTGGAGGACCTGTCAGGGAGCAAGCCTGAGCCGGATACCGTTTCTGGTGAGTCGGGGCTTCTGTGGGCAAGTGGGGAGATCATACAGTTTGTGTGATCTGCTTCCGGGGCTACCTTGTCCCAGCGTCCCCACCCTCTGGCCATCACTGAAGGGTCTCAGAGAGTTAGGCAGGCCTGAGGGCTAT
The DNA here is from genome assembly GCA_963575035.1 of Avahi laniger. Classification (NCBI taxonomy): domain Eukaryota; kingdom Metazoa; phylum Chordata; class Mammalia; order Primates; family Indriidae; genus Avahi; species Avahi laniger. The sequence goes on along the minus strand of CAUYSK010098527.1, from coordinate 14,505 downwards.
TTCTGGTGACTTCCTATGTTTTATGGAACACTGTGTTCATCAAAGTCAGGATTCTGTGGTCAAATAATTTTGGGAAATGTTAGCGAGTCAAAGGTACACATGGGAATGTTCAAGCCTCTGAGAAGAGTTATCTAAGAATTAGGGATTTTGGAATCAGATTGATTCAAATCCAGCCTTTCACATCATTACTAATACATGGTATGGGCAAGGTCTTAACTTTGTATTTCAGTTTTTTTCACCTGTAAAATGGCAGTACCTACTATATACTATCTCTTTTGTAGAGTGGTGGTTAGGATCATATGAAACAACAATGCCTGGCACCCAGTAAGCACTAGGCAAATGGTGGCTCTCACTGGTGTCTGACCACAGAGACCTTTTTTCCCAGGGCCACCACCCCCTGGAAAACTGATAAGAGGTTTCACTTTGTTATGTTAATCAAGAAAACTCCTACAACACTATCTTGGCATATTTCCTTTTCCTTTTCTGTGAAATAATCCCTGTTGGCTCTTTCCCAGGCTCCTTCCTCAGAGTTCTTTAATTCCATCCAATGTTTAGGTGCCAGGTCCAAGAAAAAGGAAACTATAATTAAGCAACAACTATGTGTGAATTACTTTATTATATATCATCTTATAAACCCTGTGTGGATAGGATCATGAAGCTCAGAGATGAGTAACGTGACCCAAGGACATACAGCAAGTAGTGCAGTTAGGATCTGAATTCTGTCCCCAACATTACAGAACTTATCATTTGTAACAATCCTCTACGGAATGCTACAAGACTGTTTATAAAGATGAGGGAGGAGGAAAGGGGAGTAGGAAAGATCTAATAAGTGGTATTGCGTGCAGGCTGAGGGAAAATCACCAAAAGCTGAAGAGGTTTTGAAACCTTGGGAATATTCAGGTCCACAAAAATAAGTTAAGGCACCAAGCTACAGACACCATTGTAAAGGACTTTTGTTCTTTTGCAACAAATAGTGATCTAGGTAGCTTTTGCATGTGTTTTATGAGATCAGAAGTTACTTGGAAGGTAACAAAGGTCCCAACAGATACTCCCAACAGCAGGGCTGTTTCTTCCAGCACCTTTTGCTTCTGTTGCCTTAGAAAAAAGCAGCCCATCAGTCCGACTGGCTTTGTTTGGGATACATTACAGAGGGCCAGCACCTTTTCCTCTGCACATGTGTCAGGCAAACGTGATAACCACTACACTACAGAAACCTTCCTGTGCATATGTGAATCTGTTGGGGGGAATGAGGTGAAGAGGTCCTGATCTGTGGCTGAATTCATCTTCATCTTTAGGCAGTGCCTAGTGACACTGATTTCTAGGCAGGAGTTGTAAGGTTATTTTAACGCACAGAATATCCATGGGATCCAGCTGCAAGCTGCTTCCCTTAAGGCTTGGGACATCCACATACTTTTATCAGGTGCCCACAATGGCAGAAATTCTGCAGACCCCATGCTGTGTCCAGCTGCCTGACAGCAGCAAGCACTTTTGGAGGTGTCTGAGGAGCGAGGTAACTGTCAGACTCCATGTGACTGGTGTTCTCTCTTATCCTAGTGGCCTCGGAGGCCTTTGAAGATGACACCTGTAGCAACTTTGTGTCTGAAGATGACTCAGAAACCCAATCTGTGTCCAGCTTTAGTTCAGGACCAACGAGCCCATCTGAGATACCTGACCAGTTCCCTGCAGTTGTGAGGCCTGGAAGCCTGGATCTGCCCAGCCCTGTATCCCTGTCAGAGTTTGGGATGATATTCCCAGTGTTGGGCCCTCGAAGTGAATGCAGTGGGGCCTCCTCCCCTGAATGTGAGGTAGAACGAGGTGAGTTGCAGTCCTCTCAGCCTGTCCCAGATGACACACTGCTTTTGCAGCCTGATGTTTGTACTGTTCTATACCTTTGCGAGGTCTCTGTATATGTGCTACTGGTGTTAATCACTGAGGCTGTTTCCAAGTGCTGTTCTGGGGGCTCCTGGCTCTACTCAGCTTCTATAAAGTAGAGCTTTGGTGCTCTGTCTCTCATCAGAACAGACCCCTTGGCAAACACATACTAGAAAGTTTTGTTTCCCCAGCTATAAAATGAGTATGACAAACTTCATCTCTAAAGATAAGGAATATATAAAACACCATAAGGAATGAAAGCAATAGGTGATTAATTATATACTGGAGAACTCTCTTGGATATGCATGGTGGGCAACACTGGGAATTCTTTTTTTTTTTTTTTTTGAGACAGAGTCTCACTCTGTTTCCCGGGTTAGAGTGCCGTGGCGTCAGCCTAGCTCACAGCAACCTCAAACTCCTGGGCTCAAGCGATCCTCCTGCCTTAGCCTCCCGAGTAGCTGGGACTACAGGCACGCGCCACCATGCCCGGCTAATTTTTTCTATATATTTTTAGTTGTCCGATTAATTTCTTTCTATTTTTTGGTAAAGATGGGGTCTCGTTCTTGCTCAGGCTGGTTTCGAACTCCTGAGCTCAAACAATTCGCCCACCTCGGGCCTCCCAGAGTGCTAGGATTACAGGTGTGAGCTACCACGCCTGGCCAACACTGGAAATTCTAAAGGGCTGAGTTGGCTTGGGCCCAAATGAATCTGAATTGTCAATACTGACTTTTGATGATCTTTGTATTTCTATAGGAGATAGGGCAGAAGGGGCAGAGAATAAAACGAGCGACAAAGCCAACAACAACCGGGGTCTCAGCAACGGCAGTGGCAGTGGCGGCAGCAGTAAGAGCCAAAGCAGCATTTCCCCTGAGAGCCAGGCCTTGGAGAACCGGATGAAGCAGCTTTCCCTCCAGTGCTCAAAGGGAAGAGACAGGATTATCGCTGACATAAAAATGGTGCAGATTGGCTGATCCATCCAGGGCCCTGGCCACATGCGTATCAATATTTATACAAGAAACTGGAGAACATTGTGCCAATAATCATTTAATATATGCCAAATCTTAAGCGTTTACTCTAAACTGCACTAAAGAGGTTTCAGTGACCTGGAGGGCTGAAGATTTTTCTTCTTGGTAAGAGCTCTTAGGCTGGTTTGTTTTTCAGAGCAGAGGAGTTGTTGCAGGTGGACTGTGACCAGGTTCACAGGCTTTATGGAACATTCTGTGTAGCGGCGTTATGGAAGCAATAACTAGTTCCTATGAAAGAACCGGAGCCAGGAAGAGGGCTGGGAAGCTAAGCCAAAGTGGGGGCAACAGCTTGCTTCTCTTTCCCTTTTCTCACCCTCAGTTTGGGGAAAATGGAGCTGTTCTCTCTATTATATCCCAGGGTATCTTAATGAAATAAAAAATGGCCACACATACAAAACAAAATCTTAAGTATTCAGAGCACACCGTTTTGAAGGCTTAAAGAAAAAAAAATCCAAGAACACAATTCATTTTCATCACCTCTAGTGTTCAGAGGGGCTTTTAGAAAGTGTTATGCTGGGACATCCATTTTCTAGAAAGGTTACCATGAACTGCACTTTTTGGGGTGGGAAAGGTGAATGCCGGTGTAGGGATGGGGGTGGGAGGAACGAGGGTAGCAGGGAAATATCATAGAAAGGAATTTGTGGCTGTGGGAAAGAAGGTTCTGTAGCATAAACCTTATCCTGCCAGCCAAGGGGATTTATTCTATGAGAAGTGCATGTAAAGAATGGTTGCAATTGTTATTAGATTGACAAGGTGTTAATTTCTCTGTAGGTTGTAACTTTAAAAATAAACGAAATTATTTAAGGGTTATGCTGCACTAGTATTCCTTAGAGGAAACAGTTCCTTAAAGCTAGGAAAGGGAGTAGGCATGTGCTGGCAAAGGCTGTTAAATATAAGCAATGGAGTCTGTTATGCTAATAGTGTTAAGACTACTTTTCTTTAATGTTTTCATGGTTATGCATATTTAGAACACTGTATTTTATTTGTCCTGTTTTGTTAAAAAATTTAGCATTTCTAAAAGAAAAATACCACCCCCTTCCCATTTCAAATTGTTCCGTCACAGCTTGTATATTTAAGTCATTTGTAAATCTCTTCATACAGTAGTAATTTTTTTTGACTGATACAGTATCCTAATCACAAGATTATTTTGTACTTGTCTTAATACCCTGAATGTAATAAAAACAGCTTAAGAAGAAAATTTCCTGTGACTTGAAAAAAGAAATCCCAGTGTTGCTTAAATGTCCTATTCTAGGCAACCCTCTTGCTGTAAGGAAGAGCATAGAGTGCAGCGGTCACTGTTCTCATTTTCAATTAAGGTCCTGAATCCTAACAATTTGAGCCCCAATTGCCAAGGTGTGGATTAGAATTCTGCTTTTGCTGCTACTGAAGCTGGGCAATGAGGAGACACAGGGGTGGGGAAATACCGATAAGGCAGCCAGCTGGAGGAGTCGCTCTCAACCTCAGCTGCACATTGCAGTCTCCTAGGAAGCTTGAGGACTGCTGTCTGGCCTCATCCCGAGAGACTGATTTGATGTATGCTTGGGCACTGGACTTTTAAAAGCTCCCCAGGTGATGCAAATGATTGAGAATCAGATGACATATTGGACGCTTTCTCTCGGGGACCTGTTAGTCTGTGCATTTCATATTAAAGCATGCTATGGGAAAAAGTGCATGCATGGTTGGCCAATCAGGATTAGAATAGTTCCAGAAACGATAACTTTTTGCAATATCAAATATAGATATTTTATCTAGTAGTTAGTAAAACGAATTTAATTTTTCTAGGTGAAACAGTATGTTTAAGAATAATTCTACTAGTCAGGGTCCATTCAGTTCTCTTAAGATCCCCCTATACACCATGACCTCGACCTCTAGTAAAGACACTGAGACTTTCTCGATTTACAGTTAGCAAAAGTCCCTCCAACTGAGGCTTTGCTTCCCCGCCCTCTCCTCCCCGAAAAACATCACTTGGCAAATAGCCCAAACTGGGATGGTTTAAAGTTCTTATTACACAGTTCAATGTTCAGAATCTGTGTGGTGAATTTCCGGCTCAAATAGTTTATTACTTAGAGCGCTGTACATTACATTTGTCTTTCATAAATGGAAGCCACAAAAGAACATTTCATTAATGACTAAAAATTTATCTCCAAGCACTTCCTGCAGAGAATGAGAAGTGGGATGGAATTTTGTAACACTGGGCTTTCCTTCCTTTGTCTTTTCCTTTTTTTGTTGCACTTAACATTTATGAGAGAATCTTCCCCAAGTGCCAAAACATGAGTGTTCTCATAAACCCTTATGGAGCAGCTGAATCCAACCAGGTCCCTACCAAATCTGGGACCTACAAAGACATTCCCTCTGGGGTCCGAAATGGAAGGAACCGAACTCAGGAGAAATGAAGAGCAGGGGTGGAGAGAAATAAAGTCTCTGAGATCTCTGTCCTAAAAGCAGGAGGTCTTGGATCCAGGGGAGCTTACCGGAGTTTCTTCCAGCGAGGTCAGGGAGGATAACCGAGCTATCAGTGGCCTCACACAGACGTTAGTGTATCAACCTCCAGTCATGCTGGGGAAAACGGAGCAGGGGCAGGGTGTCTCCATGGGTCCCTTAACAGTCGCCATTTGTAAACTAAAAAAAAAAAATTAACAAGGTTTATACTTTGGAAAAAGGACAGCTTTATTTCTCATAAAGGGTAGCAATCTGCTGGGCAGCCATTCCGACAGGTTCTGGAAGGCCAGGCCCTGGCCAGAAGCCAGGCACACCTGCTTCCTCCCTTGTCTTTGAAAAAAGACAAAGCCTAGACAACCAAGGTATAGTGCTATATCCTTCTTTAGGCATTAGAACTCTATAATCTCCTTTCCTGTCACAATCCCCTTTTCCCATCAACCTACCACTTGCTTATTTCCTACCCCAGAAAGGGACTGCAAACCACCTTTTTGTTCTTTCTTTTCAAATTTCTAGGTTAAAGTAATCCCCTATCCCTGTTCCTGTCACTGCAACCCTCTTTATCTCTGCTACATCTGGCATTTTACTTTCTTCTGGGAATTCCCTGTCCACTTGGCTTCTTCACCTTCCCCCTAACCTCCCTGTTTTCTATCTCATGTTGTCCTTCTTTGTATTTACCTCTTTCCCCCAAATCAGTTCTTAACATCTTTAGTTAACATTTGACTTTTGATTTTTCTGGGTGATCTCATTTACTATACCACCACACTGATTCCAGATGTGAACATTTTGGACAATTTTACTTTGTATCAAAACTTACCTTCTCTGAATTTCTCTGAGCATCTGTCCACTTGCTGAAATTAGAAACTTGAGTCATCCTCTATCTTCCTTTAGCAACTGACCAATTTTTCCCGTTCCAACTCTGTCTCACTGTTGTGTTCAGAACCTCAGAAAGCCTGGATTGTTTTCTCTCCCTCTAAAATATAGGTCTGATCTAGTCCCTGTGTGTGCTTTAATTATAGCCTGCTGCCCCAAGATAGAAAGGAGCAGAGCAGCTGAATCAGAGCTCCGGAAAGAAGGCTTGTGAACCTGCAAGATCTTTAAGTCTTAGGCTTCTTTCCCCAGTTGTAGGAAGGAAATAGTATTTGTACTTTATTCAACTATTGGGAAGATTAACAAGAAAAATATAAACATCAGGTACATAGTAACCACTCAATAACTGCTACTTTTTAGTCTGTGTTTTAAAGCTTCTTCTATAAGGTCCAAGGTTAAAGTATCAATTATTCAAATAAGTTCTATATTGATCCAGTCAAAATTAATCTTTCCCTTATACATTGGTAGCACTGTGTTTGGAGCTCTATTATAGAATTCAACACTACAATATATTTAATTGTTCATATACAGATTTCCTCTAATAGATTTGAGAGCAGAGATTAGGTTTTGTTTGCATCCTGTATAAGATCTTTAACACAAGAGGTTCAAATCTTGTGTTTATAATATAGCTCTTATGCTTTGGACTTTTTTCTTTAAAGGGTCATAGAAAACTAGTCAGATTAATCTACCTAAAATAAGCTAAAATTTGAAAGCCTTAAATATTTACCAAAATGAAATCTCAGTGTAATAATCTTCTATTACCCTGAATATAAGACATTTTTGTTGAAACATGTATTTTATGCAAATAATCTCTCCTCTTTTAGATGGAACACAGATGAAATCTTTTAATAAATCATTTCTCTAAGTTAAACATATGGTTTTCATAAGTATAAACATTTTATTTCAGTTAAAGGTAGAGAAATACAAAATAAGTTTTAATAATTATAAAGTAGAGACAATGAAAAATCCCACACTATTAATTTTTAGACCTTTAAAATCTTGAACATTATTTTGATGGATTTTTATGTAAACCAGGAATTTACACAACACTAGTATCTTGGCAATTCACTTTTTCTCAATGCTATATAACCTAATAGCCATATATTAAACTTTCAATTTCTTCAAAGTGTTGTTACCACTAGAACACTGAGTTATAGAGCAATTTAAAAAAGACTATACAAACTAAATTGTAATGTCTTTAATGTCTCCGATTACTACTTTAAAAAATAAAAACTGCAATAGTGAACTTACCTCAGTTCTTTCTACATGATTCAATGGGAGATAGGTATCTAACCTCAACAACCTTCATTCTTAAGCATGAGCATCTTCATGCTAATTAGAATTAGCTTTACTCTTTTATAACATCTGGGCAATAAAAAACATTTAAAATCATAAATAATGCAAAATTAAAATTAGTTATGGTAACAATTCATTTGGTAATCAGTTGCCCAAGATGTATAATGGAGTCAACACAGGCAGGTTTAACTTATAACATGCTCTGCAAAAAAAGGAAACATAGTATAAATATTTCAGGATATCAAACTAGCCTAGTATTCCACTCAATGAATCTTTGCCACTCATTCTGCCCATCTGGTCTTACTTCCTTTATCCTTTTATCAAAGGCATCTCACAGTGATGACTGAGTCTAAACTTTAATCATATGCTCTTTTTATACAAAATGGCCCCTAAATGCAAGCCAACTTACATACACAAAACGATGTAAACAGTACTTGTAGGTGATTTAGTAATTCTGACTACATACAATTCTCACCAAATGCCCTGACAAGCACCAGATTCTACTGCAACATGTTTTAAGAGATTTAATTCCATTCTGATTCCTGTGTTTACTGTCCTGAAGATCTGTGTCCTCATTTGAAGAGTTGATGTTTGGTAAATATAAAATCCACTAATTTCTGAGATTTCTCCGTCACTGAAGTTGTGTTATCTTGATGGGGATAATACTATTAAAGTCCAAGAAAAAAGGTCCTTCTTGTTTAGGCAAAAAAGTACTGGGAATGATATTGAAGATCCCAGCAGGTATATTTTCTAATTCCAGGTAGCAAAACCCACACCTGTGTTCAGGGAAAATAAGAATAAGGTTTATAGAAGATAATGTCACAATAAGTAAAATATAAATTAGATACACTCAAAATGCCAACATTACCTATAGTCACCACTAGATTTCCTTGGAAAGCCATGGGGACCAGGATCTCCCACCACAGAAACTGTTACAACCTCAAATCCAACACTGTATTGCCTAGCATTTAAAATAAACAGAATTACTGTATTATTAAATAGTCTCAAATACATGATTTTAAATAATTGTCTAAAGACCAGATGTATTATTAAGTATATGTTTCTGAAGCTTTAGTAGTGAAAAATGGTACCCTTCACACATGCATTCTATTTTTACTCTCAAACAAAATACCATTTATATATTTTAATTGAAAGCATAAAGATTAACATTGTATTAAAACTTACTTAAAAAAAAGACTTAACCAAAGGCTCCTCTGGGAATAATTTAAAAAGATAAAATATTGTCATTATAATAAGGAGACAAGCCCATGGAATAGGAAAGCAAGCCCTGAAATAAAATCTAAATTTACAGACACAGTTAGCATATGATAGACATGGCATTCTAAATGAGCAAAGAAGGACGAATTCATTTAGATGGTGATGAGGTGACAAAAATTTTGAAAATACTGCTAAATTGTATTACACACCAAATATAAAAATATATTCATGAACTAAAAAAATACGATGTAAAAAAATTAAACCATAAAGGAAGAAGAAAATATGGTGAAAATTTATTTAATAATGGGGTGAGATTTCCTATCCACAGCAAAAAGAAGCCAGAAGAGACAGATTTGATTACTTTAAAAATGAAATCTTTATCTTTGTGGGAAAAAAATGACAATCTAGGGAAAATATTTGCAAATATACGAAGGATTTAGTATCTTTAACTTATCCATGCTTACAGTTAAAAAAGAAATTACAATAGAAAAATGGGCAAAAAACATGAATAGGTAATACAGGAAAAAATATTGCCAGTAAACATTTTTACATGTTCAATTTATCTAGAAATCAAGTACAAACGAGCAATTAGATACCTATTTTACCTATCAAATCATCTGAGGTTTTAATAATGACCTTATGGAAAAATAGCTTAATCATATCTAAGTATCTAAAGGATTATTAATTGCTTTTGAATTAGTTTGTAAGGCAAGCAAAATTAGTTTGTAAGGTGAGCCTAACCTAATTTAGAAGGTAGTACTATTTTTATTTGTATTCTCTGTATTTTTAAAACCTTTTAAATTATGAAATACAACACAAATAAAACTCATATATATCTTAACAAATAATCTGTGAACTGAATGAACACCTGGGTAACCACCACTCAGATCAAGCCTTCTCAGCACCACAAAAGTTGCTTGTATAGTCCTTTCTGATTGCAAATCCTGTCCTCCACAGAGCTAACTTTTATGGTAATCACTTTCTTGATTTGCTTTACAGTTTTTTACCGCTTAGTGTGCATCCTTAAACACCATTTGTTTAGTTTTGCCTGTTCTTGACTTCAAAGAAGTGGAATCATACAGTATATATTCCATATGTATGGCTTTTGCTTAGCATTGTTTTTTTTTTTTTAAGAGATGGGGTTTTGTTCTGTTGTCCAGGCTGGACTGCAGTGGCATGATCACAGCTCACTGCAGCCTCAAACTCCTGGGCTCAATCCTCCGACCTCAGCCTCCCAAGTAGCTGGGACTACAGGCATGTGCCACCATGCTCGGCTAATTTTTATTATTTTTTGTAAAGATGGGGTGTCTTGCTATATTGCCCAGGTTTGTCTTAAACTTTTGGCCTCAAGTCATCCTCCTGCCTTGGCCTCCCAAAGTGCCGGGATTATAGGTGTGAGCCTCTGTGCCCAGCCTCAGCACTGTTTTTAAGACTCATCTATCATGTTGTGTGTAGCTGTAATTTGTTTGTTTTCATTGTTATACTCTATTCTATTATACTCTATTATATGAGTATATCATAATCTTGAATGTCATCTATAAACGCTTCTGGTTATTACAATGGTTTGCTGGCCATTTGGATTGTCCCTTTTAGGACATGTTTTTTTTTTTTTTTTTTTTGAGACACAGTCTCACTGTGTTGCCCGGGCTAGAGTGCGTGGCGTCAGCCTAGCTCACAGCAATCTCAAACTCCTGGGCTCAAGCAATCCTTCTGCCTCAGCCTCCCGAGTAGCTGGGACTACAGGCACGCGCCACCATGCCCGGCTAATTTTTTCTATATATTTTTAGTTGTCCGATTAATTTCTTTTTATTTTTAGTAGAGACGGGGTCTCGCTCTTGCTCAGGCTGGTTTCGAACTCCTGAACTCAAACAATCCGCCCGCCTCGGCCTCCCAGAGAGCTAGGATTACAGGCATGAGCCACCGCACCCGGCCCACTTCCAGGTTTTTAATACACCTGGAATTGATATTTAGACTCGATGTGAGATAGGGGTCTAATTATTATTTTTTATACATGGATACTCAGTTATTCCACATCATTTATTTAATACTGTCCTTTCCCCATTCTTCTATGGTGCCACCATTATAAATTAAACGTCCATATATACTTAGGTCTATTTCTAAACTTTATTCTATTTCAATATGTTCATTTTTAATATAACATCATTAATTTAAGAAAGTTACTCATCACAAACCTTGGCCCTCGTAGCTCAACCAGTAACGGCCCAGTTTTTTCTATATGGAATTGGTAGATGGGATTATTTCTGTGAGTCTCTTGGAAATTTCCACATCCTCCAGCACTCTGACCACTCCACTTTCCATTAATCTAATAGAACAATTTTTGCATTAACAAAAAATTTCAATCTCCAATTCCACTTCAAAGCAAAACTACTTTCTACCTTAAAAACAAAACAAAAAAACCCCCGATTTTCCACTCTGTGGCTCCACCCCATCTTCCCATTCTTTATTTGCCACGGACAGTCAATGAAACTCACCAACTCTCCATTTCGGCCAGGCTGCTTTGCTACACTGAGCCCTATCTCCACCTCTCAGCCTTTAATCAAGTTTTTCTTTCTAGAAATTCTCCTTAAAATCTTCCTCAACACATCTAACCCAGTCTTGCATAGTTAGTCTTAAATTCTACTTTCAAGGTTCATCCACATGGCCTTCTCGAATAACCAAAGTCTGCACTAATCTTCTTTCTCTGAATTTGTTTCTTTCCACAGAATCACTTATCATTGCTCACTGAAGATCTCGTGTTCCAACCCAGACTGGAGGCCACTTACATTTCCCCTGTATCCTTATCAATCTCAGGTTACTTCATGATAAATTGTTAAATGTGAAGAATAAAATGAAAAGAAAAAAGGGAAAAGAGATTCTAAAATTCTAAAGAATGCTGAGATAACGACCCAGAGAAAGAATTTTCTTACCCGTTTTGATAAAGTGTATGGTGAAGGAATCTTTGAAAAAGTAAAGCTGCATGCTGAATATACCTAGATTAAAGAAAAATGATTGTACTGATAAATGTTATACTTACAAAGACAATGTGATTGAAGAATATATTGGAAGACTGAAAAATCTGTTGGCATATGTAAGTCATTATTCTATAGTCAGCCTGGTATCAAGTCAGGATTAATGAGCTGGAACTGTGAAGCTAGGGATCTTGTTGTGGCTTTTTCAGTCACTAACTGTATGACTCAGGACAAATCACAATCTTTCCATGCCTTGGCTCCTGCATCTGAAGAATGAAGGGGTGCCAGCACCTCCCAATGTCCCTTTCATCACTAAAAACCTATTCAAATTAAGCTTCTTTACTTATCTACAGCAAACAAATCCATGCAGAACAAAATTATAATGACTTCCACTCCACGAGAGCAGCGTATTTCTAGGTGACTGATTCTCTCACTAAGTTCAAAGTCGTCTTTCAACAAATAGGCTAAATTTTGCCTGCTGCAAAATTAAATTTATTAGTCCAACATACCACATTACCTCAGGACTAAACTATTACTGTGAAAATTAAAATGTTCACTCAAAGTAAAAACATTATTTTTCAAAGGCAGTTTCTACAAGAAGCATGATAATAATTTAATATTAAACAATATATAAACACAAAAATAGAGAACAATGAATTTTCAGAAATAAACTTTTTCCTTTTTTGCTGGTAGCTGGACATGGGGAGGGGGGTTGACCAAGAAGCAGAAACAAACTTTTTCTCCAGATAATCCCACTTACAAAGCAGATTATATACTTTATATTACTGTGTTTTGTCATTACATTGGTTTTACTTACCCGGACTGTATAATGAATTGTGTTCTGTTTTTCATATTGAGACACAACTAATGTAAAGGTATGGGTTCCAGGTGTGGTCAGCTTTATCTTAGTCAAATAATGAGGGCTGTTAATTCGAATCCCATCAATGTATGGAGGCGGGTCAGCTGCAAACAACAAGGTGGTTTACCAAAAGAGACTTTTCCTTTAGCTTCTGAAATTTTATGGTTGATGGTAGGAAAAATAATTAAAGGATGGACATCCCCTTAACTGATTCTGTCTTTAAAATATAATGACATTACTGATATTAGTGAATTTCAAATTAAGGTGAAAAATTTAAAAAAGATACAAAATACATAAAAATAAGTCTGTATTTCCCACCACTCAGAATTAACATTAAAAAAATCATACTAAGAGACTAGCTTTTCAAAAAATAAAGTCCCTTTTAACCATCCACCTTTATCTTATTTCCTTCCACTGATGGATTTGGTGGGCGTTTTTTTAGACTATAATACACATACACCCCCTTCTCCTAAAAAAGCATGAACAAATAATTGTTTTCTGTGTATGTATCTAAAAAAGGATAAGTCCTGTATCTTTCATTTTTCACTCAACATTTTTTAAAGATCTATGTTGTTCTATACAGTTTATTCCTTTTAACTGCCTCTATAATATTCTATCATATGAATGACATTTTATTTAACTATAAACCTGGAAATATTCTGAAAAGGCAAAAATCACTATCCATAAAAGGGAGCATTGTTAAAAAAAAATCGAAGTTAAAAGAATAACAAATATACTTGAAATTGAAAAGCCATATAACATTTTAGTGTTAGGAATATATTTGTGTTTTTTTAGTTTTATAGTGACCAACATATGAAAAATGGAAAATCTGGCTGGTTTAATTTGATATTTGTCACTACCATGTACCATGCCCGTCCCAGAACCTAGTGATACAAACTGGCTTGCCCTCAACACAGGGTGATGGGGAAGAAAGCCATAATTTCCTATGATTAAACAAAATATGACTTAATTTTGATCCCATCTTCCCCCCCACTGCCCATTTCTTTGCATAGCATTCTTGAAAGAATTAGCAATAACTGCTTCCTTAACTTATATCACAGTCTCTTTTTAAACCAATCCAATTGGGTTTCTAGCCCCACCTCTCCACCAAGCCTGTTCTTGTCAAGGTCAATAATAACTGCCAGGATGCTAAGTCCAACAGTCTCTTCTCTAATCTTATTTGACCTCTCAAAATAGCAATAGATGCAACTGTCCATTCTTTTGCTCTTGAAACCCTTTCTTTGCTTGGGTTATGTGAAACCTCACTTTATTTCATCAGGCGCTCTGTTCAAATTCTTTTGTGGTACCTTGTCCTCTGCTCAATCTCGAGCTGTCTTAGAGTCCAAGGGTCAGGTCCTAGGTATTCATCTCTGTATCTAAAACTCTGTCCATAGGTGATTTATACAGTTCTGCCTTCACATGCCATCTACATGCTCCTGACTCCTCAATCTGTACTTCTAACCTTACCCTAGAACTCTACTAAAAAATCCAAGTGCCTAGTTGGCATCTTCACTTGGATATATCAAATAGATATCAAAAATTTAGCAAACCAAAAATTAATTTTTGATTTTACTCCACAATATATTCCTATCTCCCCACTAATTCTTGTCCATTTTAGTAAACGTACACCTTTCTATTGCTCAAGTCTAAAAAACCAGAAGTCATTCTCAATTCCTCTTTGCCCCTCTACACTTCAACTCAATTTAGTTCTGACAATCCTACTGAAACCGAAATCTGTCCACTCCTCATCTCCACTCCTACTATCCCAAGTTCAAATCACCATCATTGCTCACATAAATAAAACTGCCAGGCTGGGCGCGGTGGCTCACGCCTGTAATCCTAGCACTCTGGGAGGCCGAGGTGGGTGGATCGCTCAAGGTCAGGAGTTTGAGACCAGCCTGAGCAAGAGCGAGACCCCGTCTCCACTAAAAAATAGAAAGAAATGATCTGGACAACTAAA